>JBBPBR010000363.1:178685-197896 GCA_037974775.1 Cicer pinnatifidum
TTTGTGTCATTGGATGATCAATTAGGTCATTTTCGTCCTCCCTAGGCATATTCTTGTCCAATTAGGGTTTTTAACCAATCTTGTGCACCCAATAGGTGTGTTTGTGTCATTGGATGATCAATTAGGTCATTTTCGTTCTCCCTAGGCTTATTCTTGTCCAATTAGGGTTTTTAACCAATCTTGTGCATCATATAGCTGTGTTTGTGTCATTGGATGATCAACTAGGTCATTTTCGTCCTCCCTAGGCATATTCTTGTCCAATTAGGGTTTTTAACCAATCTTGTGCTTCCAATAGGCGAGTTTGTGTCATTGGATGATCAATTAGGTCATTTTCGTTCTCCCTAGGCTTATTCTTGTCCAATTAGGGTTTTTAACCAATCTTGTGCATCCAATAGCTGTGTTTGTGTCATTGGATGATCAACTAGGTCATTTTCGTCCTCCCTAGGCATATTCTTGTCCAATTAGGGTTTTTAACCAATCTTGTGCTTCCAATAGGCGTCTTTGTGTCATTGGATGATCAATTAGGTCATTTTCGTCCTCCCTAGGCATATTCTTGTCAAATTAGGGTTTTTAACCAATCTTGTGCATCCAATAGGTGTGTTTGTGTCATTGGATGATCAATTAGGTCATTTTCGTCCTCCCTAGACTTATTCTTGTCCAATTAGGGTTTTTAACCAATCTTGTGCATCCAATAAGTTTATTAGTGTCATTGGATGATCTATTAGGTCATTTTCGTCCTCCCTAGGCATGTTCTTGTCCAACTAGGGTTTTTAACCAATCTTGTGCATCCAATAGGTGTGTTTGTGTCATTGGATGATCAATTAGGTCATTTTCGTCCTCCCTAGGCTTATTCTTGTCCAATTAGGGTTTTTAACCAATCTTGTGCATCCAATAGGTGTGTTTGTGTCATTGGATGATCAATTAGGTCATTTTCGTCCTCCCTAGGCTTATTCTTGTCCAATTAGGGTTTTTAACCAATCTTGTGCATCCAATAGGTGTGTTTGTGTCATTGGATGATCAATAAGGTCATTTTCGTCCTACCTAGGCTTATTCTTGTCCGATTAGGGTTTTTAACCAATCTTGTGCATCCAATAAGTTGAGTTTTGTCATTAGATTAAGATTTAGGTCATTTTCGTCCTCCCTAGGCTTATTCTTGTCCAATTAGGGTTTTTAACCAATCTTGTGCATCCAATAGGTGTGTTTGTGTCATTGGATGATCAATTAGGTCATTTTCGTCCTCCCTAGGCTTATTCTTGTCCAATTAGGGTTTTTAACCAATCTTGTGCATCCAATAGGTGTGTTTGTGTCATTGAATGATCAATTAGGTCATTTTCGTCCTCCCTAGGCTTATTCTTGTCCAATTAGGATTTTTAACCAATCTTGTGCATCCAATAAGTTCATTTGTGTCATTGGATGATCAATTAGGTCATTTTCGTCCTCCCTAGGCATATTCTTGTCCAACTAGGGTTTTTAACCATTCTTGTGCATCCAATAGGTGTGTTTGTGTCTTTGGATGATCAATTAGGTCATTTTCGTCCTCCCTAGGCTTATTCTTGTCCAATTAGGGTTTTTAACCAATCTTGGGCATCCAATATGTGTGTTTATGTCATTGGATGATCAATTAGGTCATTTTCGTCCTCCCTAGGCTTATTCTTGTCCAATTAGGGTTTTTAACCAATCTTGTGCATCCAATAGGTGTGTTTGTGTCATTGGATGATCAATTAGGTCATTTTCGTCCTCCCTAGGCTTATTCTTGTCCAATTAGGGTTTTTAACCAATCTTGTGCATCCAATAGGTGTGTTTGTGTCATCGAATGATCAATTAGGTCATTTTCGTCCTCCCTAGGCTTATTCTTGTCCAATTAGGGTTTTTAACCAATCTTGTGCATCCAATAACTTTGTTTGTGTCATTGAATTAACATTTAGGTCATTTTCGTTTTCCCTAGGCATATTCTTGTCCAATTAGGGTTTTTAACCAATCTTGTGCATCCAATAGGTGTGTTTGTGTCATTGGATGATCAATTAGGTCATTTTCGTCCTCCCTAGGCATATTCTTGTCCAATTAGGGTTTTAAACCGATCTTGTGCATCCAATAGGTGTGTTTGTGTCATTGGATGATCAATTAGGTCATTTTCGTCCTCCCTAGGCATATTCTTGTCCAATTAGGGTTTTTAACCAATCTTGTGCATCCAATAGGTGTGTTTGTGTCATTGGATGATCAATTAGGTCATTTTCGTCCTCCCTAGGCTTATTCTTGTCCAATTAGGGTTTTTAACCAATCTTGTGCATCCAATAGGTGTGTTTGTGTCATTGGATGATTAATTAGGTCGTTTTCGTCGTCCCTAGGCTTATTCTTGTCCAATTAGGGTTTTTAACCAATCTTGTGCATCCAATAGGTGTGTTTGTGTCATTGGATGATCAATTAGTTCATTTTCGTCCTACCTAGACTTATTCTTGTCAAATTAGGGTTTTTAATCAATCTTGTGCATCCAATAACTTTGTTTGTGTCATTGAATTAATATTTAGGTCATTTTCGTCCTCCCTAGGCATATTCTTGTCCAATTAGGGTTTTTAACCAATCTTGTGCATCCAATAGGTGTGTTTGTGTCATTGGATGATCAATTAGGTCATTTTCGTCCTACCTAGACTTATTCTTGTCAAATTAGGGTTTTTAATCAATCTTGTGCATCCAATAACTTTGTTTGTGTCATTGAATTAATATTTAGGTCATTTTCGTCCTCCCTAGGCATATTCTTGTCCAATTAGGGTTTTAAACCAATCTTGTGCATCCAAAAGGTGTGGTTGTGTCATTGGATGATCAATTTAGGTCATTTTCGTCCTCCTTAGGCATATTCTTGTCCAATTAGGGTTTTTAACCAATCTTGTGCATCCAGTAGGTGTGTTTGTGTCATTGGATGATCAATTTAGGTCATTTTCGTCCTCCTTAGGCATATTCTTGTCCAATTAGGGTTTTTAACCAATCTTGTGCATCCAATAGGTGTGTTTGTGTCATTGGATGATCAATTAGGTGGTTTTCGTCGTCCATAGGCTTATTCTTATCCAATTAGGGTTTTTAACCAATCTTGTGCATCCAATAGGTGTGTTTGTGTCATTGGATGATCAATTAGGTCATTTTCGTCCTACCTAGACTTATTCTTGTCAAATTAGGGTTTTTAATCAACCTTGTGCATCCAATAACTTTGTTTGTGTCATTGAATCAATATTTAGGTCATTTTCGTCCTCCCTAGGCATATTCTTGTCCAATTAGGGTTTTTAACCAATCTTGTGCATCCAATAGGAGTGTTTGTGTCATTGGATGATCAATTAGGTCATTTTCGTCCTACCTAGACTTATTCTTGTCCAATTAGGGTTTTTAACCAATGTTGTGCATCCAATAAGTTCATTTGTGTCATTGGATTAACATTTAGGTCATTTTCGTCCTCCCTAGGCATATTCTTGTCCAATTAGGGTTTTTAACCAATCTTGTGCATCCAATAGGTGTGTTTGTGTCATTGGATGATCAATTAGGTCATTTTCGTCCTCCCTAGGCTTATTCTTGTCCAATTAGGGTTTTTAACCAATCTTGTGCATCCAATAGGTGTGTTTGTGTCATTGGATGATCAATTAGGTCATTTTCGTCCTTCCTAGGCATATTCTTGTCCAATTAGGGTTTTTAACCAGTCTTTTGCATCCAATAGGAGTGTTTGTGTCATTGGATGATCGATTAGGTCATTTTCGTCCTCCGAAGGCTTATTCTTGTCCAATTAGGGTTTTTAACCAATCTTGTGCATCCAATAAGTTCATTTGTGTCATTGGATTAACATTTAGGTCATTTTCATCCTCCCTAGGCATATTCTTGTCCAATTAGGGTTTTTAACCAATCTTGTGCTTCCAATAGGTGTGTTTGTGTCATTGGATGATCAATTAGGTCATTTTCGTCCTCCCTAGGCTTATTCTTGTCCAATTAGGATTTTTAACCAATCTTGTGCATCCAATAGGTGTGCTTGTGTCATTGTATGATCAATTAGGTCAATTTCATCCTCCCTAGGCATATTCTTGTCCAATTAGGGGTTTTACCTAATCTTGTGCATCCAATAGGTGTGTTTGTGGCAATGGATGATCAATTAGGTCATTTTCGTCCTCCCTAGGCTTATTCTTGTCCAATTAGGGTTTTTAACCAATCTTGTGCATCCAATAGGTGTGTTTGTGTCATTGGATGATCAATTAGGTCATTTTCGTCCTCCCTAGGCTTATTCTTGTCCAATTAGGGTTTTTAACCAATCTTGTGCATCCAATAGGTGTGTTTGTGTCATTGGACGATCAATTAGGTCTTTTTCGTCCTCCCTAGGCATATTCTTGTCAAATTAGGGTTTTTAACCAATCTTGTGCATCCAATAAGTTGAGTTGTGTCATTGGATTAACATTTGGGTCATTTTCGTCCTCCATAGGCTTATTCTTGTCCAATTAGGGTTTTTAACCAATCTTGTGCATCCAATAAGTTGAGCTGTGTCATTGGATTAACATTTAGGTCATTTTCGTCCTCCCTAGGCTTATTCTTGTCCAATTAGGGTTTTTAACCAATCTTGTGCATCCAATAAGTTCATTTGTGTCATTGGATTAACATTTAGGTCATTTTCGTCCTCCCTAGGCATATTCTTGTCCAATTAGAGTTTTGGACCAATCTTGTGCATCCAATAGGTGTGTTTGTGTCATTGGATGATCAATTAGGTCATTTTCGTCCTCCCTAGGCATATTCTTGTCCAATTAGGGTTTTTAACCAATCTTGTGCATCCAATAGGTGTGTTTGTGTCATTGGATGATCAATTAGGTCATTTTCGTCCTCCCTAGGCTTATTCTTGTCCAATTAGGGTTTTTAACTAATCTTGTGCATCCAATAAGTTCATTTATGTTATTGGATGATCAATTAGGTCATTTTCGTCCTCCCTAGGCATATTCTTGTCCAATTAGGGTTTTTAACCAATCTTGTGCATCCAATAGGTGTGTTTGTGTCATTGGATGATCAATTAGGTCATTTTCGTCCTCCCTAGGCTTATTCTTGTCCAATTAGGGTTTTTAACCGATCTTGTGCATCCAATACGTTCATTTGTGTCATTGGATTAACATTTAGGTCATTTTCGTCCTCCTTAGGCATATTCTTGTCCAATTTGAGTTTTAGACCAATCTTGTGCATCCAATAGGTGTGTTTGTGTCATTAGATGATCAATTAGGTTATTTTCGTCCTCCCTTGGCTTATTCTTGTCCAATTAGGGTTTTTAACTAATCTTGTGCATCCAATACGTTCATTTGTGTCATTCGAAGATCAATTAGGTCATTTTCGTCCTCCCTAGGCATATTCTTGTCCAATTAGGGTTTTTAACCAATCTTGTGCATCCAATAGGTGTGTTTGTGTCATTGGATGATCAATTAGGTCATTTTCGTCCTCCCTAGGCTTATTCTTGTCCAATTAGGGTTTTTAACCGATCTTGTGCATCCAATAGGTGTGTTTGTGTCATTGGATGATCAATTAGGTCATTTTCGTCGTCCCTAGGCATATTCTTGTCCAATTAGGGTTTTTAACCAATCTTGTGCATCCAATAGGTGTGGTTGTGTCATTGGATGATCAATTAGGTCATTTTCGTCCTCCCTAGGCAAATTCTTGTCCAATTAGGGTTTTTAACCAATCTTGTGCATCCAATAGGTGTGTTTGTGTCATTGGATGATCAATTAGGTCATTTTCGTCCTCCCTAGGCTTATTCTTGTCCAATTAGGGTTTTTAACCAATCTTGTGCATCCAATAGGTGTGTTTGTTTCATTGGATGATCAATTAGGTCATTTTCGTCCTCCCTAGGCTTATTATTGTCCAATTAGGGTTTTTAACCAATCTTGTGGATC
Organism: Cicer pinnatifidum; assembly: GCA_037974775.1. Classification (NCBI taxonomy): domain Eukaryota; kingdom Viridiplantae; phylum Streptophyta; class Magnoliopsida; order Fabales; family Fabaceae; genus Cicer; species Cicer pinnatifidum. The sequence goes on from JBBPBR010000363.1 coordinate 184,577, forward strand.
CGATAAGTTTGTTTGTGTCATTGAATTAATATTTAGGTCATTTTCGTCCTCCCTAGGCATATTCTTGTCCAATTACGGTTTTTAACTAACCTTGTGCATCCAATAAGTTCATTTGTGTCATTGGATGATCAATTAGGTCATTTTCGTCCTCCCTAGGCATATTCTTGTCCAATTAAGGTTTTTAACCAATCTTGTGCATCCAATAGGTGTGTTCGTGTCATTGGATGATCAATTAGGTCATTTTCGTCCTCCCTAGGCTTATTTTTGTCCAATTAGGGTTTTTAACTGATCTTGTGCATCCAATAGGTGTGTTTGTGTCATTGGATGATCAATTAGGTCATTTTCGTCCTCCCTAGGCATATTCTTGTCCAATTAGAGTTTTTAACCAATCTTGTGCATCCAATAGGTGTGTTTGTGTCATTGGATGATCAATTAGGTCATTTTCGTCCTCCCTAGGCATATTCTTGTCCAGTTAGGGTTTTTAACCAATCTTGTGCATCCAATAGGTGTGTTTGTGTCATTGGATGATCAATTAGGTCATTTTCGTCCTCCCTAGGCATATTCTTGTCCAATTAGGGTTTTTAACCAATCTTGTGCATCCAATAAGTTGAGTTGAGTCATTGGATTAACATTTAGGTCATTTTCGTTCTCCATAGGCTTATTCTTGTCCAATTAGGGTTTTTAACCAATCTTGTGCATCCAATAAGTTCATTTGTGTAATTCGATTAACATTTAGGTCATATTCGTCCTCCCTAGGCATATTCTTGTCCAATTAGGGTTTTTAACCAATCTTGTGCATCCAATAGGTGTGTTTGTGTCATTGGATGATCAATTAGGTCATTTTCGTCCTCCCTAGGCATATCCTTGTCCAGTTAGGGTTTTTAACCAATCTTGTGCATCCAATAGGTGTGTTTGTGTCATTGGATGATCAATTAGGTCATTTTCGTCATCCCTAGGCTTATTCTTGTCCAATTAGGGTTTTTAACCAATCTTGTGCATCCAATAAGTTCATTTGTGTCATTGGATGATCAATTAGGTCATTTTCGTCCTCCCTAGGCTTATTCTTGTCCAACTAGGGTTTTTAACCAATTTTGTGCATCCAATAGGTGTGTTTGTGTCATTGGATGATCAATTAGGTCATTTTCGTCCTCCCTAGGCTTATTCTTGTCCAATTAGGGTTTTTAACCAATCTTGTGCATCCAATAGGTGTGTTTGTGTCATTGGATGATCAATTAGGTTATTTTCGTCCTCCCTAAGCTTATTCTTATCCAATTAGGGTTTTTAACTAATCTTGTGCATCCAATAGGTGTGTTTGTGTCATTGGATGATCAATTAGGTCATTTTCGTCCTCCCTAGGCTTATTCTTGTCCAATTAGGGTTTTTAACCAATCTTGTGCATCCAATAGGTGTGTTTGTGTCATTGGATGATGAATTAGGTCATTTTCGTCCTCCCTAGGCATATTCTTGTCCAATTATGGTTTTTAACCAATCTTGTGCATCCAATAGGTGTGTTTGTGTCATTCGATGATCAATTAGTTCATTTTCGTCCTCCATAGGCTTATTCTTGTCCAATTAGGGTTTTTAACCAATCTTGTGCATCCAATAGGTGTGTTTGTGTCATTGAATGATCAATTAGGTCATTTTCGTCCTTCGAAGGCTTATTCTTGTCCAATTAGGGTTTTTAACCAATCTTGTGCATCCAATAGGTGTGTTTGTGTCATTGGATGATCAATTAGGTCATTTTCGTCCTCCCTAGGCTTATTCTTGTCCAATTAGGGTTTTTAACCAATCTTGTGCATCCAATAGGTGTGTTTGTGTCATTGGATGATCAATTAGGTCATTTTCGTCCTCCCTAGGCATATTCTTGTCCAATTAGGGTTTTTAACCAATCTTGTGCATCCAATAGGTGTGTTTGTGTCATTGGATGATCAATTAGGTCATTTTCGACCTCCCTATGCATATTCTTGTCCAATTAGGGTTTTTAACGAATCTTGTGCATCCAATTGGTGTGTTTGTGTCATTGGATGATCAATTAGGTCATTTTCATCCTCCCTAGGCATATTCTTGTCCAATTAGGGTTTTTAACCAATCTTGTGCATCCAATAGGTGTGTTTGTGTCATTGGATGATCAATTAGGTCATTTTCGTCCTCCCTAGGCTTATTCTTGTCCAATTAGGGTTTTTAACCAATCTTGTGCATCCAATAGGTGTGTTTGTGTCATTGGATGATCAATTAGGTCATTTTCTTCCTCCCTAGGCTTATTCTTGTCCAATTAGGGTTTTTAACCAATCTTGTGCATCCAATAACTTTGTTTATGTCATTGGATGATCAATTAGGTCATTTTCGTCCTCCCTAGGCTTATTCTGGTCCAATTAGGGTTTTTAACCAATCTTGTGCATCCAAAAAGTTTCTTTATGTCATTGAATTAATATTTAGGTCATTTTCGTCCTCCCTTGGCATATTCTTGTCCAATTAGGGTTTTTAACCAATCTTGTGCATCCAATAGGTGTGTTTGTGTCATTGGATGATCAATTAGGTCATTTTCGTCCTCCCTAGGCTTATTCTTGTCCAATTAGGGTTTTTAACCAATCTTGTGCATCCAATAGGTGTGTTTGTGTCATTGGATGATCAATTAGGTTATTTTCGTCCACCCTAGGCTTTTTCTTGTCCAATTAGGGTTTTTAACTAATCTTTTGCATCCAATAAGTTCATTTGTGTCATTGGATGATCAATTAGGTCATTTTCATCCTCCTTAGGCATATTCTTGTCCAATTAGGGTTTTTAACCAATCTTGTGCATCCAATAGGTGTGTTTGTGTCATTGAATGATCAATTAGGTCATTTTCGTCCTCCCTAGGCTTATTCTTGTCCAATTAGGGTTTTTAACCAATCTTGTGCATCCGATAAGTTTGTTTGTGTCATTGAATTAATATTTAGGTCATTTTCGTCCTCCCTAGGCATATTCTTGTCCAATTAGGGTTTTTAACCAATCTTGTGCTTCCAATAGGCGTCTTTGTGTCATTGGATGATCAATTAGGTCATTTTCGTCCTCCCTAGGCTTATTCTTGTCCAATTAGGGTTTTTAACCGATCTTGTGCATCGAATAGGTGTGTTTGTGTCATTGGATGATCAATTAGGTCATTTTCGTCTTCCCTTTGGCATATTCCTGTCCAATTAGGGTTTTTAACCAATCTTGTGCATCCAATAGGTGTGTTTGTGTCATTGGATGATCAATTAGGTTATTTTCGTCCTCCCTAGGCTTATTCTTGGTCAATTAGGGTTTTTAACCAATGTTGTGCATCCAATAGGTGTGTTTGTGTCATTGGATGATCAATTAGGTCACTTTCGTCCTCCCTAGGCATATTCTTGTCCAATTAGGGTTTTTAACCATTCTTGTGCATCCAATAGGTGTGTTTGTGTCATTGGATGATCAATTAGGTCATTTTCGTCCTCCCTAGGCTTATTCTTGTCCAATTAGGGTTTTTAGCCAATCTTGTGCATCTAATAGGTGTGTTTGTGTCATTGGATGATCAATTAGGTCATTTTTGTCCTCCCCAGGCTTATTCTTGTCCAATTAGGGTTTTTAACCAATCTTGTGCATCCGATAAGTTTGTTTGAGTCATTGAATTAATATTTAGGTCATTTTCGTCCTCCCTAGGCATATTCCTGTCCAATTAGGGTTTTTAACCAATCTTGTGCATCCAATAGGTGTGTTTGTGTCATTGGATTATCAATTAGGTCATTTTCGTCCTCCCTAGGCTTATTCTTGTCCAATTAGGGTTTTTAACCAATCTTGTGCATCCAATAGGTGTGTTTGTGTCATTAAATGATCAATTAGGTCATTTTCATCCTCCCTAGCCATATTCTTGTCCAATTAGGGTTTTTAACCAATCTTGTGCATCCAATAGGTGTGTTTGTATCATTGGATGATCAATTAGGTCATTTTCGTCCTCCCTAGGCTTATTCTTGTCCAATTAGGGTTTTTAACCAATCTTGTGCATCCAATAAGTTCATTTGTGTCATTTGATGATCAATTAGGTCATTTTCGTCCTCCCTAGGCATGTTCTTGTCCAACTAGGGTTTTTAACCAATCTTGTGCATCCAATAGGTGTGTTTGTGTCATTGGATGATCAATTAGGTCATTTTCGTCCTCCCTAGGCTTATTCTTGTCCAATTACGGTTTTTAACCAATCTTGTGCATCCAATAAGTTTGTTTGTGTCATTGAATTAATATTTAGGTCATTTTCGTCCTCCCTAGGCATATTCTGGTCCAATTAGGGTTTTTAACGAATCTTGTGCATCCAATAGGTGTGTTTGTGTCATTGGATGATCAATTAGGTCATTTTCGTCCTCCCTAGGCTTATTCTTGTCCAATTAGAGTTTTTAACCAATCTTGTGCATCCAATAAGTTGAGTTGTGTCATTGGATTAACATTTAGGTCATTTTCGTCCTCCCTATGCTTATTTTTGTCCAATTAGGGTTTTTAACCAATCTTGTGCATCCAATATGTTCATTTGTGTCATTGGATTAACATTTAGGTCATTTTCGTCCTCCCTAGGCATATTCTAGTCCAATTAGGGTTTTTAACCAATCTTGTGCATCCAATAGGTGTGTTTGTGCCATTGGATGATCAATTCGGTTATTTTCGTCCTCCCTAGGCTTATTCTTGTCCAATTAGGGTTTTTAACTAATCTTGTGCATCCAATAAGTTCATTTGTGTCACTGGATGATCAATTAGGTCATTTTCGTCCTCGCAAGACTTATTCTCGTCCAATTAGGGTTTTTAACCAATCTTGTGCATCCGATAAGTTTGTTTGTGTCATTGAATTAATATTTAGGTCATTTTCGTCCTCCCTAGGCATATTCTTGTCCAATTAGGGTTTTTAACCAATCTTGTGCATCCAATAGGCGTGTTTGTGTCATTGGATGATCAATTAGGTCATTTTCGTCCTCCCTAGGCTTATTCTTGTCCAATTAGGATTTTTAACCAATCTTGTGCATCCAATAAGTTCATTTGTGTCATTGGATGATCAATTAGGTCATTTTCGTCCTCCCTAGGCATATTCTTGTCCAACTAGGGTTTTTAACCATTCTTGTGCATCCAATAGGTGTGTTTGTGTCTTTGGATGATCAATTAGGTCATTTTCGTCCTCCCTAGGCTTATTCTTGTCCAATTAGGGTTTTTAACCAATCTTGGGCATCCAATATGTGTGTTTATGTCATTGGATGATCAATTAGGTCATTTTCGTCCTCCCTAGGCTTATTCTTGTCCAATTAGGGTTTTTAACCAATCTTGTGCATCCAATAGGTGTGTTTGTGTCATTGGATGATCAATTAGGTCATTTTCGTCCTCCCTAGGCTTATTCTTGTCCAATTAGGGTTTTTAACCAATCTTGTGCATCCGATAAGTTTGTTTGTGTCATTGAATTAATATTTAGGTCATTTTCGTCCTCCCTATGCATATTCTTGTCCAATTAGGGTTTTTAACCAATCTTGTGCATCAAATAGGTGTGTTTGTGTCATTGGATGATCAATTAAGTCATTTATGTCCACCCTAGGCATATTCTTGTCCAATTAGGGTTTTTAACCAATTAGGTCATTTTCGTCCTCCCTAGGCTTATTCTTGTCCAATAAGGGTTTTTAACCAATTAGGTCATTTTCGTCCTCCCTAGGCATATTCTTGTCCAATTAGGGTTTTTAACCAATCTTGTGCATCCAATAGGTGTGTTTGTGTCATTGAATGATCAATTAGGTCATTTTCGTCCTCCCTAGGCTTATTCTTGTCCAATTATGGTTTTTAACCAATCTTGTGCATCTAATAGGTGTGTTTGTGTCATTGGATGATTAGTTAGGTCATTTTCGTCCTCCCTAGGCTTATACTTGCCCAATTAGGATTTTTAACCAATCTTGTGCATCCAATAGGTGTGTTTGTGTCATTGGATGATCAATTAGGTCATTTTCGTCCTCCCTAGGCTTATTCTTGTCCAATTAGGGTTTTTAAACAATCTTGTGCTTCCAATACGTGTGTTTGTGTCATTGGATGATCAATGAGGTCATTTTCGTCCTTCCTAGGCATATTCTTGTCCAATTAGGGTTTTTAACCAGTCTTGTGCACCCAATAGGTGCGTTTGTGTCATTGGATGATCAATTAGGTCATATTCGTCCTCCCAAGGCTAATTCTTGTCCAATTAGGGTTTTTAACCAATCTTGTGCATCCAATAAGTTCATTTGTGTCATTGGATTAACATTTAGTTTATTTTCGTCCTCCCTAGGCATATTCTTGTCCAATTAGGGTTTTTAACCAATCTTGTGCATCCAATAGGTGTGTTTGTGTCATTGGATGATCAATTAGGTCATTTTCGTCCTCCCTAGGCTTATTCTTGTCCAATTAGGGTTTTTAACCAATCTTGCGCATCCAATAAGTTCATTTGTTTTATTGGATTAACATTTAGGTCATTTTCGTCTTCCCTAGGCATATTCTTGTCCAATTAGGGTTTTTAACCAATCTTGTGCATCCAATAAGTTGAGTTGTGTCATTGGATTCACATTTAGGTCATTTGCGTCCTCCCTAGGCTTATTCTTGTCCAATTAGGGTTTTTAACCAATCTTGTGCTTCCAATAGGTGTGTTTGTGTCATTGGATGATCAATTAGGTCATTTTCGTCCTCCCTATGCATATTCTTGTCCAATTAGGGTTTTTAACCAATCTTGTGCATCCAATAGGTGTGTTTGTGTCATTGGATGATCAATTAGGTCATTTTCGTCCTTCCTAGGCTTATTCTTGTCCAATTAGGGTTTTTAACCAATCTTGTGCATCCAATAGGTGTGTTTGTATCATTGGATGATCAATTAGGTCATTTTCGTCCTCCCTAGGCTTATTCTTGTCCAATTAGGGTTTTTAACCAATCTTGTGCATCCAATAGGTGTGTTTGTGTCATTGGATGATCAATTAGATCATTTTCGTCCTCCCTAGGCATATTCTTCTCCAGTTAGGGTTTTTAACCAATCTTGTGCATCCAATAGGTGTGTTTGTGTCATTGGATGATCAATTAGGTCATTTTCGTCCTCCCTAGGCTTATTCTTGTCCAATTAGGGTTTTTAACCAATCTTGTGCATCCAATAGGTTGATTTGTGTCATTGGATTATCAATTAGGTCATTTTCGTCCTCCCTAGGCTTATTCTTGTCCAATTAGGGTTTTTAACCAATCTTGTGCATCCAATAGGTGTGTTTGTGTCATTGGATGATCAATTAGGTCATTTTCGTCCTCCGTAGGCTTATTCTTGTCCAATTAGGGTTTTTAAACAATCTTGTGCATCCAATAGGTGTGTTTGTGTCATTGGATTATCAATTAGGTCATTTTCGTCCTCCCTAGGCTTATTCTTGTCCAATTAGGGTTTTTAACCAATCTTGTGCATCCAATAGGTGTGTTTGTGTCATTGGATGATCAATTAGGTCATTTTCGTCCTCCCTAGGCTTATTCTTGTCCAATTAGGGTTTTTAACCAATCTTGTGCATCCAATAGGTGTGTTTGTGTCATTGGATGATCAATTAGGTCATTTTCGTCCTCCCTAGGCTTATTCTCTTCCAATTAGGGTTTTTAACCAATCTTGTGCATCCAATAAGTTTGTTTGTGTCATTGAATTAATATTTAGGTCATTTTCGTCCTCCCTAGGCATATTCTTGTCCAATTAGGGTTTTTAACCAATCTTGTGCATCCAATAGGTGTGTTTGTGTCATTGGATGATCAATTAGGTCATTTTCGTCCTCCCTAGGCTTATTCTTGTCCAATTAGGGTTTTTAACCAATCTTGTGCATCCAATAGGTGTGTTTGTGTCATTGGATGATCAATTAGGTCATTTTCGTCCTCCCTAGGCTTATTGTTGTCCAATTAGTGTTTTTAACGAATCTTGTGCATCCAATAAGTTTATTTGTGTCATTGGATTAACATTTAGGTCATTTTCGTCCTCCTTAGGCATATTATTGTCCAATTAGTGTTTTAAACGAATCTTGTGCATCCAATAAGTTCATTTGTGTCATTGGATTAACATTTAGGTCATTTTCGTCCTCCCTAGGCATATTCTTGTCCAATTAGGGTTTTTAACCAATCTTGTGCATCCAATAGGTGTGTTTGTGTCATTGGATGATCAATTAGGTCATTTTCGTCCTCCCTAGGCTTATTCTTGTCCAATTAGGGTTTTTAACCAATCTTGTGCATCCAATAACTTTGTTTGTGTCATTGAATTAATATTTAGGTAATTTTCCTCGTCCCTAGGCATATTCTTGCCCAATTAGGGTTTTTAACCAATCTTGTGCATCCAATAGGTGTGTTTGTGTCATTGGATTATTAATTAGGTCATTTTCGTCCTCCCTAGGCATATTCTTGTCCAATTAGGGTTTTTAACCAATCTTGTGCATCCAATAACTTTGTTTGTGTCATTGAATTAATATTTAGGTCATTTTCCTCCTCCCTAGGCATATTCTTGTCCAATTAGGGTTTTTAACCAATCTTGTGCATCCAATAGGTGTGTTTGTGTCATTGGATGATCAATTAGGTCATTTTCGTCCTCCCTAGGCTTATTCTTGTCCAATTAGGGTTTTTAACCTATCTTGTGCATCCAATCAGTTCATTTGTGTCATTGGATTAACATTTAGGTCATTTTCGTCCTCCCTAAGCATATTCTTGTCCAATTAGGGTTTTTAACCAATCTTGTGCCTCCAATAGGTGTGTTTGTGTCATTGGATGATCAATTAGGTCATTTTCGTCCTCCCTAGACTTATTCTTGTCCAATTAGGGTTTTTAACCAATCTTGTGCATCCAATAACTTTGTTTGTGTCATTGAATTAATATTTAGGTCATTTTCGTCCTCCCTAGGCATATTCTTGTCCAATTAGGGTTTTTAACCAATCTTGTGCATCCAATAGGTGTGTTTGTGTCATTGGATGATCAATTAGGTCATTTTCGTCCTCCCTAGGCTTATTCTTGTCCAATTAGGGTTTTTAACCAATCTTGTTCATCCAATAGGTGTGTTTGTGTCAATGGATGATCAATTAGGTCGTTTTCGTCGTCCCTAGGCTTATTCATGTCCAATTAGGGTTTTTAACCAATCTTGTGCATCCAATAGGTGTGTTTGTGTCATTGGATGATCAATTAGGTCATTTTCGTCCTACCTAGACTTATTCTTGTCAAATTAGGGTTTTTAATCAATCTTGTGCATCCAATAACTTTGTTTGTGTCATTGAATTAATATTTAGGTCATTTTCGTCCTCCCTAGGCATATTCTTGTCCAATTAGGGTTTTTAACCAATCTTGTGCATCCAATAGGTGTGTTTGTGTCATTGGATGATCAATTAGGTCATTTTCGTCCTCCCTAGGCTTATTCTTGTCCAATTAGGGTTTTTAACCAATCTTGTACATCTAATAAGTTCATTTGTGTCATCGGATTAACATTTAGGTCATTTTCGTCCTCCCTAGGCATATTCTTGTCCAATTAGGGTTTTTAACCAATCTTGTGCATCCAATAGGTGTGTTTGTGTCATTGGATGATCAATTAGGTCATTTTCGTCCTCCCTAGGCTTATTCTTGTCCAATTAGGGTTTTTAACCAATCTTGTACATCCAATAAGTTTATTTGTGTCATTGGATTAACAGTTAGGTCATTTTCGTCCTCCCTAGGCATATTCTTGTCCAATTAGGGTTTTTAACCAATCTTGTGCTTCCAATAGGTGTGTTTGTGTCATTGAATGATCAATTAGGTCATTTTCGTCCTCCCCAGGCTTATTCTTGTCCAATTAGAGTTTTTAACCAATCTTGTGTATCCAATAACTTTGTTTGTGTCATTGAATTAATATTTAGGTCATTTTCGTCCTCCCTAGGCATATTCTTGTCCAATTAGGGTTTTTAACCAATCTTGTGCATCCAATAGGTGTGTTTGTGTCATTGGATGATCAATTAGGTCATTTTCGTCCTCCCTAGGCTTATTCTTGTCCAATTAGGGTTTTTAACCAATCTTGTGCATCCAATTAGTTGAGTTGTGTCATTGGATTAGCATTTAGGTCATTTTCGTCCTCCCTAGTCTTATTCTTGTCCAATTAGGGTTTTTAACCAATCTTGTGCATCCAATAAGTTCATTTGTGTCATTGGATTAACATTTAGGTCATTTTCGTCCTCCCTAGGCATGTTCTTGTCCAACTAGGGTTTTTAACCAATCTTGTGCATCCAATAGGTGTGTTTGTGTCATTGGATGATCAATTAGGTCATTTTCGTCCTCCCTATGCTTATTCTTGTCCAATTAGGGTTTTTAACCAATCTTGTGCATCCAATAAGCTCATTTGTGTCATTGGATGATCAATTAGGTCATTTTCGTCCTCCCTAGGCATGTTCTTGTCCAACTAGGGTTTTTAACCAATCTTGTGCATCCAATAGGTGTGTTTGTGTCATTGGATGATCAATTAGGTCATTTTCGTCCTCCCTAGGCTTATTCTTGTCCAATTACGGTTTTTAACCAATCTTGTGCATCCAATAAGTTTGTTTGTGTCATTGAATTAATATTTAGGTCATTTTCGTCCTCCCTAGGCATATTCTTGTCCAATTAGGGTTTTTAACAAATCTTGTGCATCCAATAGGTGTGTTTGTGTCATTGGATGATCAATTAGGTCATTTTCGTCCTCCCTAGGCTTATTCTTGTCCAATTAGAGTTTTTAACCAATCTTGTGCATCCAATAAGTTGAGTTGTGTCATTGGATTAACATTTAGGTCATTTTCGTCGTCCCTATGCTTATTTTTGTCCAATTAGGGTTTTAAACCAATCTTGTGCATCCAATATGTTCATTTGTGTCATTGGATTAACATTTAGGTCATTTTCGTCCTCCCTAGGCATATTCTAGTCCAATTAGGGTTTTTAACCAATCTTGTGCATCCAATAGGTGTGTTTGTGCCATTGGATGATCAATTCGGTTATTTTCGTCCTCCCTAGGCTTATTCTTGTCCAATTAGGGTTTTTAACTAATCTTGTGCATCCAATAAGTTCATTTGTGTCACTGGATGATCAATTAGGTCATTTTCGTCCTCGCAAGACTTATTCTCGTCCAATTAGGGTTTTTAACCAATCTTGTGCATCCGATAAGTTTGTTTGTGTCATTGAATTAATATTTAGGTCATTTTCGTCCTCCCTAGGCATATTCTTGTCCAATTAGGGTTTTTAACCAATCTTGTGCATCCAATAGGCGTGTTTGTGTCATTGGATGATCAATTAGGTCATTTACGTCCTCCTTAGGCTTATTCTTGTCCAATTAGGGCTTTAACCAATCTTGTGCATCAAATAACTTTGTTTGTGTCATTGAATTAATATTTAGGTCATTTTCGTCCTCCCTAGGCATATTCTTGTCCAATTAGGGTTTTTAAACAATCTTGTGCATCCAATATGTGTGTTTGTGTCATTGGATGATCAATTAGATCATTTTCGTCCTCCCTAGGCTTATTCTTGTCAAATTAGGATTTTTAACCAATCTTGTGCATCCAATAGGTGTGTTTGTGTCATTGGATGATCAATTAGGTCATTTTCGTCCTCCCTAGGCTTATTCTTGTCCAATTAGGGTTTTTAACCAATCTTGTGCATCCAATAAGTTGAGTTGTGACATTGGATTAACATTTAGGTCATTTTCGACCTCCCTATGCCTATTCTTGTCCAATTAGGGTTTTTAACCAATCTTGTGCATCCAATAAGTTCATTTGTGTCATTGGATTAACATTTAGGTCATTTTCGTCCTCCCAAGGCATATTCTAGTCCAATTAGGGTTTTTAACCAATCTTGTGCATCCAATAGGTGTGTTTGTGTCATTGGATGATCAATTAGGTTATTTTCGTCCTCCCTAGGCTTATTCTTGTACAATTAGGGTTTTTAACCAATCTTGTGCATCCAATAGGTGTCTTTGTGTCATTGGATGATCAATTAGGTCATTTTCGTCCTCCCTAGGCTTATTCTTGTCCAATTAGGGTTTTTAACCAATCTTGTGCATCCAATAGGTGTCTCTGTGTCATTGGATGATCAATTAGGTCATTTTCGTCCTCCCTAGGCATATTCTTGTCCAATTAGGGTTTTTAACCAATCTTGTGCATCCAATAAGATTGTTTGTTTCATTGAATTAATATTTAGGTCATTTACGTCCTCCCTAGGCATATTCTTCTCCAATTAGGGTTTTTAACCAATCTTATGCATCCAATAGGTGTGTTTGTGTCATTGGATGATCAATCAGGTCATTTTCGTGCTCCCTAGGCATATTCTTGTCCAATTAGGGTTTTTAACGAATCTTCTGCATCCAATAGGTGTGTTTGTGTCATTGGATGATCAATTAGGTCATTTTCGTCCTCCCTAGGCTTATTCTTGTCCAATTAGGGTTTTAACCAATCTTGTGCATCCAATAGGTGTGTTTGTGTCATTGGATGATCAATTAGGACATTTTCGTCCTCCCTAGGCTTATTCTTGTCCAATTAGGGTTTTTAACCAATCTTGTGCATCCAATAGGTGTGTTTGTGTCATTGGATGATCAATTAGGTCATTTTCGTCCTCCCTAGGCTTATTCTTGTCCAATTAGGGTTTTTAACCAATCTTGTGCATCCAATAAGTTTGATTGTGTCATTGAATTAATATTTAGGTCATTTTCGTCCTCCGTAGGCATATTCTTGTCCAATTAGGGTTTTTAACCAATCTTGTGCATCCAATAGGTGTGTTTGTGTCATTGGATGATCAATTAGGTCATTTTCGTCCTCCTTAGGCTTATTCTTGTCCAATTAGGGTTTTTAACCAATCTTGTGCATCTAATAGGTGTGTTTGAGTCATTAGATGATCAATTAGGTCATTTTCGTCCTCCCTAGGCTTATTCTTGTCCAATTAGGGTTTTTAACCAATCTTGTGCATCCAATAAGTTGAGTTGTGTCATTGGATTAACATTTAGGTCATTTTCGTCCTCCCTAGGCATATTCTAGTCCAATTAGGGTTTTTAACCAATCTTGTGCATCCAATAGGTGTGTTTGTGCCATTGGATGATCAATTCGGTTATTTTCGTCCTCCCTAGGCTTATTCTTGTCCAATTAGGGTTTTTAACTAATCTTGTGCATCCAATAAGTTCATTTGTGTCACTGGATGATCAATTAGGTCATTTTCGTCCTCGCAAGACTTATTCTCGTCCAATTAGGGTTTTTAACCAATCTTGTGCATCCGATAAGTTTGTTTGTGTCATTGAATTAATATTTAGGTCATTTTCGTCCTCCCTAGGCATATTCTTGTCCAATTAGGGTTTTTAACCAATCTTGTGCATCCAATAGG
>JBBPBR010000363.1:197906-209056 GCA_037974775.1 Cicer pinnatifidum
GATTGTTTGTTTCATTGAATTAATATTTAGGTCATTTACGTCCTCCCTAGGCATATTCTTCTCCAATTAGGGTTTTTAACCAATCTTATGCATCCAATAGGTGTGTTTGTGTCATTGGATGATCAATCAGGTCATTTTCGTGCTCCCTAGGCATATTCTTGTCCAATTAGGGTTTTTAACGAATCTTCTGCATCCAATAGGTGTGTTTGTGTCATTGGATGATCAATTAGGTCATTTTCGTCCTCCCTAGGCTTATTCTTGTCCAATTAGGGTTTTAACCAATCTTGTGCATCCAATAGGTGTGTTTGTGTCATTGGATGATCGATTAGGTCATTTTCGTCCTCCCTAGGCTTATTCTTGCCCAATTAAGGTTTTTAACCAATCTTGTGCATCCAATAAGTTGAGTTGTGTCATTGGATTAACATTTAGGTCATTTTCGTCCTCCCTATGCCTATTCTTGTCCAATTAGGGTTTTTAACCAATCTTGTGCATCCAATAAGTTCATTTGTGTCATTGGATTAACATTTAGGTCATTTTCGTCCTCCCAAGGCATATTCTAGTCCAATTAGGGTTTTTAACCAATCTTGTGCATCCAATAGGTGTGTTTGTGCCATTGGATGATCAATTCGGTTATTTTCGTCCTCCCTAGGCTTATTCTTGTCCAATTAGGGTTTTTAACTAATCTTGTGCATCCAATAAGTTCATTTGTGTCACTGGATGATCAATTAGGTCATTTTCGTCCTCCCTAGGCATATTCTTGTCCAATTATGGTTTTTAACCAATCTTGTGCATCCAATAGGTGTGTTTGTGTCATTGGATGATCAATTAGGTATTTTCGTCCCCCTTAGGCTTATTCTTGTCCAATTAGGGTTTTTAACCGATCTTGTGCATCGAATAGGTGTGTTTGTGTCATTGGATGATCAATTAGGTCATTTTCGTCCTCCCTAGGCATATTCTTGTCCAATTAGGGTTTTTAACCATTCTTGTGCATCCAACAGGTGTGTTTGTGTCATTGGATGATCAATTAGGTTATTTTCGTCCTCCCTAGGCTTATTCTTGGTCAATTAGGGTTTTTAACCAATGTTGTGCATCCAATAGGTGTGTTTGTGTCATTGGATGATCAATTAGGTCATTTTTGTCCTCCCTAGGCTTATTCTTGTCAAATTAGGGTTTTTAACCAATCTTGTGCATCCGATAAGTTTGTTTGTGTCATTGAATTAATATTTAGGTCGTTTTCGTCCTCCCTAGGCATATTCCTGTCCAATTAGGGTTTTTAACCAATCTTGTGCATCCAATAGGTGTGTTTGTGTCATTGGATTATCAATTAGGTCATTTTCGTCCTCCCTAGGCTTATTCTTGTCCAATTAGGGTTTTTAACCAATCTTGTGCATCCAATAGGTGTATTTGTGTCATTAAATGATCAATTAGGTCATTTTCATCCTCCCTAGCCATATTCTTGTCCAATTAGGGTTTTTAACCAATCTTGTGCATCCAATAGGTGTGTTTGTATCATTGGATGATCAATTAGGTCATTTTCGTCCTCCATGGGCTTATTCTTGTCCAATTAGGGTTTTTAACCAATCTTGTGCATCCAATAAGTTCATTTGTGTCATTTGATGATCAATTAGGTCATTTTCGTCCTCCCTAGGCATGTTCTTGTCCAACTAGGGTTTTTAACCAATCTTGTGCATCCAATAGGTGTGTTTGTGTCATTGGATGATCAATTAGGTCATTTTCGTCCTCCCTAGGCTTATTCATGTCCAATTACGGGTTTTAACCAATCATGTGCATCCAATAAGTTTGTTTGTGTCATTGAATTAATATTTAGGTCATTTTCGTCCTCCCTAGGCATATTCTTGTCCAATTAGGGTTTTTAACAAATCTTGTGCATCCAATAGGTGTGTTTGTGTCATTGGATGATCAATTAGGTCATTTTCGTCCTCCCTAGGCTTATTCTTGTCCAATTAGAGTTTTTAACCAATCTTGTGCATCCAATAGGTGTGTTTGTGTCATTGGATGATCAATTAGGTCATTTTCATCCTCCCTAGGCATATTCTTGTCCAATTAGGGTTTTTAACCAATCTTGTGCATCCAATAAATTCATTTGTGTCATTGGATTGACATTTAGGTCATTTTCGTCCTCCCTAGGCATATTCTTGTCCAATTAGGGTTTTTAACCAATCTTGTGCATCCAATAGGTGTGTTTGTGTCATTGGATGATCAATTAGGTTATTTTCGTCCTCCCTAGGCTTATTCTTGTCCAATTAGGGTTTTTAACCAATCTTGTGCATCCAATAGGTGTGTTTGTGTCATTGGATGATCAATTAGGTCATTTTCGTCCTCCCTAGGCATATTCTTGTCCAATTAGGGTTTTTAACCAATCTTGTGCAACCAATAAGTTCATTTGTGATATTGGATTAACATTTAGGTCATTTTCGTCCTCCCTAGGCTTATTCTTGTCCAATTAGGGTTTTTAACCAATCTTGTGCAACCAATAAGTTCATTTGTGTCATTGGATTAACATTTAGGTCATTTTCGTCCTCCCTAGGCATATTCTTGTCCAATTAGGGTTTTTAACCAATCTTGTGCATCCAATAGGTGTGTTTGTGTCATTGGATGATCAATTAGGTTATTTTCGTCCTCCCTAGGCTTATTCTTGTCCAATTAGGGTTTTTAACCAATCTTGTGCATCCAATAGGTGTGTCTGTGTCATTGGATGATCAATTAGGTCATTTTCGTCCTCCCTAGGCATATTCTTGTCCGATTAGAGTTTTTAACCAATCTTGTGCATCCAATAAGATTGTTTGTCTCATTGAATTAATATTTAGGTCATTTACGTCCTCCCTAGGCTTATTCTTGTCCAATTAGGGTTTTTAACCAATCTTGTGCATCCAATAGGTGTGTTTGTGTCATTGGATGATCAATCAGGTCATTTTCGTGCTCCCTAGGCATATTCTTGTCCAATTAGGGTTTTTAACGAATCTTGTGCATCCAATAGGTGTGTTTGTGTCATTGGATGATCAATTAGGTCATTTTCGTCCTCCCTAGGCTTATTCTTGTCCAATTAGAGTTTTTAACCAATCTTGTGCATCCAATAAGTTGAGTTGTGTCATTGGATTAACATTTAGGTCATTTTCGTCCTCCCTATGCTTATTTTTGTCCAATTAGGGTTTTTAACCAATCTTGTGCATCCAATATGTTCATTTGTGTCATTGGATTAACATTTAGGTCATTTTCGTCCTCCCTAGGCATATTCTAGTCCAATTAGGGTTTTTAACCAATCTTGTGCATCCAATAGGTGTGTTTGTGCCATTGGATGATCAATTCGGTTATTTTCGTCCTCCCTAGGCTTATTCTTGTCCAATTAGGGTTTTTAACTAATCTTGTGCATCCAATAAGTTCATTTGTGTCACTGGATGATCAATTAGGTCATTTTCGTCCTCGCAAGACTTATTCTCGTCCAATTAGGGTTTTTAACCAATCTTGTGCATCCGATAAGTTTGTTTGTGTCATTGAATTAATATTTAGGTCATTTTCGTCCTCCCTAGGCATATTCTTGTCCAATTAGGGTTTTTAACCAATCTTGTGCATCCAATAGGCGTGTTTGTGTCATTGGATGATCAATTAGGTCATTTACGTCCTCCTTAGGCTTATTCTTGTCCAATTAGGGCTTTAACCAATCTTGTGCATCAAATAACTTTGTTTGTGTCATTGAATTAATATTTAGGTCATTTTCGTCCTCCCTAGGCATATTCTTGTCCAATTAGGGTTTTTAAACAATCTTGTGCATCCAATATGTGTGTTTGTGTCATTGGATGATCAATTAGATCATTTTCGTCCTCCCTAGGCTTATTCTTGTCAAATTAGGATTTTTAACCAATCTTGTGCATCCAATAGGTGTGTTTGTGTCATTGGATGATCAATTAGGTCATTTTCGTCCTCCCTAGGCTTATTCTTGTCCAATTAGGGTTTTTAACCAATCTTGTGCATCCAATAAGTTGAGTTGTGACATTGGATTAACATTTAGGTCATTTTCGACCTCCCTATGCCTATTCTTGTCCAATTAGGGTTTTTAACCAATCTTGTGCATCCAATAAGTTCATTTGTGTCATTGGATTAACATTTAGGTCATTTTCGTCCTCCCAAGGCATATTCTAGTCCAATTAGGGTTTTTAACCAATCTTGTGCATCCAATAGGTGTGTTTGTGTCATTGGATGATCAATTAGGTTATTTTCGTCCTCCCTAGGCTTATTCTTGTACAATTAGGGTTTTTAACCAATCTTGTGCATCCAATAGGTGTGTTTGTGTCATTGGATGATCAATTAGGTCATTTTCGTCCTCCCTAGGCTTATTCTTGCCCAATTAGGGTTTTTAACCAATCTTGTGCATCCAATAAGTTGAGTTGTGTCATTGGATTACCATTTAGGTCATTTTCGTCCTCCCTAGGAATATTCTTGTCCAATTAGGGTTTTTAACCAATCTTGTGCATCCAATAGGTGTGTTTGTGTCATTGGATGATCAATTAGGTTATTTTCGTCCTCCCTAGGCTTATTCTTGTCCAATTAGGGTTTTTAACCAATCTTGTGAATCCAATAAGTTGAGTTGTGTCATTGGATTAAAATTTAGGTTATTTTCGTTCTCCCAAGGCATATTCTTGTCCAATTAGGGTTTTTAACCAATCTTGTGCATCCAATAGGTGTGTTTGTGTCATTGGATGATCAATTAGGTCATTTTCGTCCTCCCTAGGCTTATTCTTGTCCAATTAGGGATTTTAACCAATCTTGTACATCCAATAAGTTCATTTGTGTCATTGGATTAACATTTAGGTCATTTTCGTCCTCCCTAGGCATATTCTTGTCCAATTAGGGTTTTTAACCAATCTTGTGCATCCAATAGGTGTGTTTGTGTCATTGGATGATCAATTAGGTTATTTTCGTCCTCCCTAGGCTTATTCTTGTCCAATTAGGGTTTTTAACCAATCTTGTGCATCAATAAGTTGAGTTGTGTCATCGGATTAACATTTAGGTCATTTTCGTTCTCCCTAGGCTTATTCTTGTCCAATTAGGGTTTTTAACCAATCTTGTGCATCCAATAAGTTCATTTTTGTTATTGGATTAACATTTAGGTCATATTCGTCCTCCCTAGGCATATTCTTGTCCAATTAGGGTTTTTAACCAAACTTGTGCATCCAATAGGTGTGTTTGTGTCATTGGATGATCAATTAGGTCATTTTCGTCCTCCCTAGGCATATTCTTGTCCAATTAGGGTTTTTAACCAATCTTGTGCATCCAATAGGTGTGTTTGTGTCATTGGACGATCAATTAGGTCATTTTCGTCCTCCCTAGGCTTATTCTTGTCCAATTAGGGTTTTTAACCAATCTTGTGCATCCAATAACTTTGATTGTGTCATTGAATTAATATTTAGGTCATTTTCGTCCTCCCTAGGCATATTCTTGTCCAATTAGGGTTTTTAAACAATCTTGAGCATCCAATAAGTGTGTTTGTGTCATTGGATGATCAATTAGGTCATTTTCGTCCTCCCTAGGCTTATTTTTGTCCAATTAGGGTTTTTAACCAATCTTGTGCATCCAATAACTTTGTTTGTGTCATTGAATTAATATTTAGGTCATTTTCGTCCTCCTTAGGCATATTCTTGTCCAATTAGGGTTTTTAACCAATCTTGTGCATCCAATAAGTTCATTTGTGTCATTGGATGATCAATTAGGTCATTTACGTCCTCCCTAGGCTTATTCTTGTCCAATTAGGGTTTTTAACCAATCTTGTGCATCCAATAGGTGTGTTTGTGTCATTGGATGATCAATTAGGTCATTTTCGTCCTCCCTAGGCTTATTCTTGTCCAATTAGGGTTTTTAACCAATCTTGTGCATCCAATAGGTTTGGTTGTGTCATTGGATGATCAATTAGGTCATTTTCGTCCTCCCTAGGCATATTCTTGTCCAATTAGGGTTTTTAACCAATCTTGTGCATCCAATAGGTGTGTTTGTGTCATTGGATGATCAATTAGGTCATTTTCGTCCTCCCTAGGCTTATTCTTGCCCAATTTGGGTTTTTAACCAATCTTGTGCATCCAATAAGTTGAGTTGTGTCATTGGATTAACATTTAGGTCATTTTCGTCCTCCCTAGGCTTATTCTTGTCCAATTAGGGTTTTTAACCAATCTTGTGCATCCAATAAGTTCATTTGTGTCATTGGATTAACATTTAGGTCATTTTCGTCCTCCCTATGCATCTTCTTGTCCAATTAGGGTTTTTAACCAATCTTGTGCATCCAATAGGTGTGTTTGTGTCATTGGATGATCAATTAGGTAATTTTCGTCCTCCCTAGGCTTATTCTTGTCCAATTAGGGTTTTTAACCAATCTTGTGCATCCAATAAGTTCATTTGTGTCATTGGATGATCAATTAGGTCATTTTCGTCCTCCCTAGGCATGTTCTTGTCCAACTAGGGTTTTTAACCAATCTTGTGCATCCAATAGGTGTGTTTGTGTCATTGGATGATCAATTAGGTCATTTTCGTCCTCCCTAGGCATATTCATGTCCAATTAGGGTTTTTAACCAATCTTGTGCATCCAATAGGTTTGTTTGTGTCATTGGATGATCAATTAGGTCATTTTCGTCCTCCCTAGGCTTATTCTTGTCCAATTATGGTTTTTAACCAATCTTGTGCATCCAATAGGTGTGTTTGTGTCATTAGATGATCAATTAGGTCATTTTCGTCCTCCCTAGGCATATTCTTGTCCAATTAGGGTTTTTAACCAATCTAGTGCATCCAATAGGTGTGTTTGTGTCATTGGATGATCAATTAGGTCATTATCAGCCTCCCTAGGCTTATTCTTGTCCAATTAGGGTTTTTAACCAATCTTGTGCATCCAATAAGTTCATTTGTGTCATTGGATTAACATTTAGGTCATTTTCGTCCTCCCTAGGCATATTCTTGTCCAATTAGGGTTTTTAACCAATCTTGTGCATCCAATAGGTGTGTTTGTGTCATTGGATGATCAATTAGGTCATTTTCGTCCTCCCTAGGCTTATTCTTGTCCAATTATGGTTTTTAACCAATCTTGTGCATCCAATAGGTGTGTTTGTGTCATTTGATGATCAATTAGGTCATTTTCGTCCTCCCTAGGCTTATTATTGTCCAATTAAGGTTTTTAACCAATCTTGTGCATCCAATAAGTTCATTAGTGTCATTGGATGATCAATTAGGTCATTTTCGTCCTCCCTAGGCATGTTCTTGTCCAACTAGGGTTTTTAACCAATCTTGTGCATCCAATAGGTGTGTTTGTGTCATTGGATGATCAATTAGGTCATTTTCGTCCTCCCTAGGCTTATTCTTGTCCAATTAGGGTTTTTAACCAATCTTGTGAATTCATTAAGTTTGTTTGTGTCATTGAATTAATATTTAGGTCATTTTCGTCCTCCCTAGACATATTCTTGTCCAATTAGGGTTTTTAACCAATCTTGTGCATCCAATAGGTGTGTTTGTGTCATTGGATGATCAATTAGGTCATTTTCGTCTTCCCTAGGCTTATTCTTGTCCAATTAGGGTTTTTAACCAATCTTGTGAATCCAATAAGTTCATTTGTGTCATTGGATTAACATTTAGGTCATTTTCGTCCTCCCTAGGCATATTCTTGTCCAATTAGGGTTTTTAACCAATCTTGTGCATCCAATAGGTGTGTTTGTGTCATTGGATGATCAATTAGGTTATTTTCGTCCTCCCTAGGCTTATTCTTGTCCAATTAGGGTTTTTAACCAATCTTGTGCATCCAATAGGTGTCTTTGTGTCATTGGATGATCAATTAGGTCATTTTCGTCCTCCCTAGGCATATTCTTGTCCAATTAGGGTTTTTAACCAATCTTGTGCATCCAATAAGATTGTTTGTTTCATTGAATTAATATTTAGGTCATTTACGTCCTCCCTAGGCATATTCTTCTCCAATTAGGGTTTTTAACCAATCTTATGCATCCAATAGGTATGTTTGTGTCATTGGATGATCAATCAGGTCATTTTCGTGCTCCCTAGGCATATTCTTGTCCAATTAGGGTTTTTAACGAATCTTCTGCATCCAATAGGTGTGTTTGTGTCATTGGGTGATCAATTAGGTCATTTTCGTCCTCCCTAGGCTTATTCTTGTCCAATTAGGGTTTTTAACCAATCTTGTGCATCCAATAAGTTGAGTTGTGTCATTGGATTAACATTTAGGTCATTTTCGTCCTCCCTAGGCTTATTCTTGTCCAATTACGGTTTTTAACCAATCTTGTGCATCCAATAGGTGTGTTTGTGTCATTGGATGATCGATTAGGCCATTTTCGTCCTCCCTAGGCTTATTCTTGCCCAATTAAGGTTTTTAACCAATCTTGTGCATCCAATAAGTTGAGTTGTGTCATTGGATTAACATTTAGGTCATTTTCGTCCTCCCTATGCCTATTCTTGTCCAATTAGGGTTTTTAACCAATCTTGTGCATCCAATAAGTTCATTTGTGTCATTGGATTAACATTTAGGTCATTTTCGTCCTCCCAAGGCATATTCTAGTCCAATTAGGGTTTTTAACCATTCTTGTGCATCCAATAGGTGTGTTTGTGTCATTGGATGATCAATTAGGTTATTTTCGTCCTCCCTAGGCTTATTCTTGGTCAATTAGGGTTTTTAACCAATGTTGTGCATCCAATAGGTGTGTTTGTGCCATTGGATGATCAATTCGGTCATTTTCGTCCTCCTTAGGCTTATTCTTGTCCAATTAGGGTTTTTAATCAATCTTGTGCATCCAATAGGTGTGTTTGTGTCATTGGATGATCAATTAGGTCATTTTCGTCCTCCCTAGGCATATTCTTGTCCAATTAGGGTATTTAACCAATCTTGTGCATCCAATAAGTTCATTTGTGTCATTGGATTAGCATTTAGGTCATTTTCGTTCTCCCTAGGCATATTCTTGTCCAATTAGGGTTTTTAACCAATCTTGTGCATCCAATAGGTGTGTTTGTGTCATTGGATGATCAATTAGGTCATTTTCGTCCTCCCTATGCTTATTCTTGTCCAATTAGGGTTTTTAACCAATCTTGTGCATCCAATAAGTTCATTTGTGTCATTGAATTAATATTTAGGTCATTTTCGTCCTCCCTAGGCATATTCTTGTCCAATTAGGGTTTTTAACAAATCTTGTGCATCCAATAAGTTGAGTTGTGTCATTGGATTCACATTTAGGCCATTTTCTTCCTCCCTAGGCTTATTCTTGTCCAATTAGGGTTTTTAACCAATCTTGTGCATCCAATAGGTGTGTTTGTGTCATTGGATGGTCAATTAGGTCATTTTCGTCCTCCCTAGGCATATTCTTGTCCAATATGGGTTTTTAACCAATCTTGTGCATCCAATAAGTTCATTTGTGTCATTGAATTAATATTTAGGTCATTTTCGTCCTCCCTAGGCATATTCTTGTCCAATTAGGGTTTTTAACCAATCTTGTTCATCCAATAGGTGTGTTTGTGTCATTGGATGATCAATTTAGGTCATTTTCGTTCTCCCTAGGCATATTCTTGTCCAATTAGGGTTTTTAATCAATCTTGTGCATCCAATAGGTGTGTTTGTGTCATTGGATGATCAATTAGGTCATTTTCGTCCTCCCTAGGCATATTCTTGTCCAATTAGGGTTTTTAACCAATCTTGTGCATCCAATAGGTGTGTTTGTGTCATTGGATGATCAATTAGGTCATTTTCGTCCTCCCTATGCTTATTCTTGTCCAATTAGGGTTTTTAACCAATCTTGTGCATCCAATAAGTTCATTTGTGTCATTGAATTAATATTTAGGTCATTTTCATCCTCCCTAGGCATATTCTTGTCCAATTAGGGTTTTTAACAAATCTTGTGCATCCAATAAGGTGAGTTGTGTCATTGGATTCACATTTAGGCCATTTTCTTCCTCCCTAGGCTTATTCTTGTCCAATTAGGGTTTTTAACCAATCTTGTGCATCCAATAGGTGTGTTTGTGTCATTGGATGGTCAATTAGGTCATTTTCGTCCTCCCTAGGCATATTCTTGTCCAATTAGGGTTTTTAACCAATCTTGTGCATCCAATAGGTGTGTTTGTGTCATTGGATGATCAATTAGGTCATTTTCGTCCTCCCTAGGCTTATTCTTGTCCAATTAGGGTTTTTAACCAATCTTGTGCATCCAATAGGTATGTTTGTGTCATTGGATGATCAATTAGGTCATTTTTGTCCTCTCTAGGCTTATTCTTGTCCAATTAGGGTTTTTAACCAATCTTGTGCATCCAATAAGTTCATTTGTGTCATTGGATGATCAATTAGGTCATTTTCGTCCTCCCTAGGCATATTCTTGTCCAACTAGGGTTTTAAACCAATCTTGTGCATCCAATAGGTGTGTTTGTGTCATTGGATGATCGATTAGGTCATTTTCGTCCTCCCTAGGCTTATTCTTGTCCAATTAGGGTTTTTAACCAATCTTGTGCATCCAATAGGTGTGTTTGTGTCATTGGATGATCAATTAGGTCATTTTCGTCCTCCCTAGGCTTATTCTTGTCCAATTAGGGTTTTTAACCAATCTTGTGCATCCAATAGGTGTGTTTGTGTCATTGGATGATCAATTAGGTCATTTTCGTCCTCCCTAGGCTTATTCTTGTCCAATTAGGGTTTTTAACCAATCTTGTGCATCCAATAAGTTCATTTGTGTCATTGGATGATCAATTAGGTCATTTTCGTCCTCCCTAGGCTTATTCTTGTCCAATTAGGGTATTTAACCAATCTTGTGCATCCAATAACTTTGTTTGTGTCATTGAATTAATATTTAGGTCATTTTCGTCCTCCCTAGGCATATTCTTGTCCAATTAGGGTTTTTAACCAATCTTGTGCATCCAATAGGTGTGTTTGTGTCATTGGATGATCAATTAGGTCATTTTCGCCCTCCCTAGGTTTATTCTTGTCCAATTAGGGTTTTTAACCAATCTTGTGCATCCAATAAGTTCATTTGTGTCACTGGATTAACAGTTAGGTCATTTTTGTCCTCCCTAGGCATATTCTTGTCCAATTAGGGTTTTTAACCAATCTTGTGCATCCAATAAGTTCATTTGTGTCATTGAATTAATATTTAGGTCATTTTCGTCCTCCCTAGGCA
>JBBPBR010000364.1:0-14401 GCA_037974775.1 Cicer pinnatifidum
CATCCAATAGGTGTGTTTGTGTCATTGGATGATCAATTAGGCCATTTTTGTCCTCCCTAGGCTTATTCTTGTCCAATTAGGGTTTTTAACCAATCTTGTGCATCCAATAAGTTCATTTGTGTCATTGGATTAACATTTAGGTCATTTTCGTCCTCCCTAGGCTTATTCTTGTCCAATTAGGGTTTTTAACCAATCTTGTGCATCCAATAGGTGTGTTTGTGTCATTCGATGATAGATTAGGTCATTTTCGTCCTCCCTAGGCTTATTCTTGTCCAATTAGGGTTTTTAACCAATCTTGTGCATCCAATAAGTTCATTTGTGTCATTGGATTAACATTTAGGTCATTTTCGTCCTCCCTAGGCTTATTCTTGTCCAATTAGGGTTTTTAACCAATCTTGTGCATCCAATAGGTGTGTTTGTGTCATTGGATGATCAATTAGGTCATTTTCGTCCTCCCTAGGCTTATTCTTGTCCAATTAGGGTTTTTAACCAATCTTGTGCATCCAATAGGTGTGTTTGTGTCATTGGATGATCAATTAGGTCATTTTCGTCCTCCCTAGGCTTCTTCTTGTCCAATTAGGGTTTTTAACCAATGTTGTGCATCCAATAAGTTCGTTTGTGTCATTAAATTAACATTTAGGTCAATTTCGTCCTCCCTAGGCTTATTCTTTTACAATTAGGGTTTTTAACCAATCTTGTGCATCCAATAGGTGTGTTTGTGTCATTGGATGATCAATTAGGTCATTTTCGTCCTCCCTAGGCTTATTCTTGTCCAATTAGGGTTTTTAACCAATCTTGTGCATCCGATAAGTTTGTTTGTGTCATTAAATTAATATTTAGGTCATTTTCGTCCTCCCTACTCATATTCTTGTCCAATTGGGGTTTTTAACCAATCTTGTGCATCCAATAGGTGTGTTTGTGTCATTGGATGATCAATTAGGTCATTTTCGTCCTCCCTAGGCTTATTCTTGTCCAATTAGGGTTTTTAACCAATCTTGTGCATCCAATAGGTGTGTTTGTGTCATTGGATGATCAATTAGGTCATTTTCGTCCTCCCTAGGCTTATTCTTGTCCAATTAGGGTTTTTAACCAATCTTGTGCATCCAATAGGTGTATTTGTGTCATTGGATGATCAATAAAGTAATTTTCAGCCTCCCTAGGCTTATTCTTGTCCAATTAGGGTTTTTAACCAATCTTGTGCATCCAATAGGTGTGTTTGTGTCATTGGATGATCAATTAGGTCATTTTCGTCCTCCCTAGGCTTATTCTTGTCCAATTAGGGTTTTTAACCAATCTTGTGCATCCAATAGGTGTGTTTGTGTCATTGGATGATCAATTAGGTCATTTATCGTCCTCCCTAGGCTTATTCTTGTCCAATTAGGGTTTTTAACCAATCTTGTGCATCCAATAGGTTGAGTTGTGTCATTGGATTAACATTTAGGTCATTTTCGTCCTCCCTAGGCATATTCTTGTCCAATTAGGGTTTTTAACCAATCTTGTGCATCCAATAGGTGTGTTTGTGTCATTGGATGATCAATTAGGTCATTTTCGTCCTCCCTAGGCTTATTCTTGTCCAATTAGGGTTTTTAACCAATCTTGTGCATCCAATAGGTGTGTTTGTGTCATTGGATGATCAATTAGGTCATTTTCGTCCTCCCTAGGCTTATTCTTGTCCAATTAGGGTTTTTAACCATTCTTGTGCATCCAATAGGTGTGTTTGTGTCATTGGATGATCAATTAGGTCATTGTTGTCCTCCCTAGGCTTATTCTTGTCCAATTAGGGTTTTTAACCAATCTTGTGCATCCAATAGGTGTGTTTGTGTCATTGGATGATCAATTAGGTCATTTTCGTCCTCCCTAGGCTTATTCTTGTCCAATTAGGGTTTTTAACCAATCTTGTGCATCCAATAGGTGTGTTTGTGTCATTGGATTAACATTTAGGTCATTTTCGTCCTCCGTAGGCTTATTCTTGTCCAATTAGGGTTTTGAACCAATCTTGTGCATCCAATAAGTTTGTTTGTGTCATTGAATTAATATTTAGGTCATTTTCGTCCTCCCTAGGCATATTCTTGTCCAATTAGGGTTTTTAACCAATCTTGTGCATCCAATAGGTGTGTTTGTGTCATTGGATGATCAATTAGGTCATTTTCGTCCTCCCTAGGCTTATTCTTGTCCAATTACGGTTTTTAACCAATCTTGTGCATCCAATAAGTTCATTTGTGTCATTGGATTAACATTTAGGTCATTTTCGTCCTCCCTAGGCATATTCTTGTCCAATTAGGGTTTTTAACCACTCTTGTGCTTCCAATAGGTGTGTTTGTGTCATTGGATGATCAATTAAATCATTTTCGTCCTCCATAGGCTTATTCTTGTCCAATTAGGGTTTTTAACCAATCTTGTGCATCCAATAACTTTGTTTGTGTCATTGAATTAATATTTAGGTCATTTTCGTCCTCCCTAGGCATATTCTTGTCCAATTAGGGTTTTTAACCAATCTTGTGCATCCAATAGGTGTGTTTGTGTCATTGGATGATCAATTAGGTCATTTTCGTCCTCCCTAGGCTTATTCTTGTCCAATTACGGTTTTTAACCAATCTTGTGCATCCAATAAGTTGAGTTGTGTCATTGGATGATCAATTAGGTCATTTTCGTCCTCCCTAGGCTTATTCTTGTCCAATTAGGGTTTTTAACCAATCTTGTGCATCCAATAAGTTGAGTTGTGTCATTGGATTATCATTTAGGTCATTTTCGTCCTCCCTAGGCTTATTCTTGTCCAATTAGGGTTTTTAAACAATCTTGTGCATCCAATAGGTGTGTTTGTGTCATTGGATGATCAATTAGGTCATTTTCGTCCTCCATAGGCTTATTCTTGTCCAATTAGGGTTTTTAACCAATCTTGTGCATCCAATAAGTTGAGTTGTGTCATTGGATTAACATTTAAGTCATTTTCGTCCTCCCTAGGCTTATTCTTGTCCAATTAGGGTTTTTAACCAATCTTGTGCATCCAATATGTTCATTTGTGTCATTGGATTAACATTTAGGTCATTTTCTTCCTCCCTAGGCTTATTCTTGTCCAATTAGGGTTTTTAACCAATCTTGTGCATCCAATAGGTGTGTTTGTGTCATTGGATGATCAATTAGGTGATTTTTGTCCTCCCTAGGCATATTCTTGTCCAATTAGGGTTTTTAACCAATCTTGTGCATCCAATAGGTGTGTTTGTGTCATTGGATTATCAATTAGGTCATTTTCGACCTCCCTAGGCATATACTTGTCCAATTAGGGTTTTTAACCAATCTTGTGCATCCAATAGGTGTGTTTGTGTCATTGGATGATCAATTATGTCATTTTCGTCCTCCCTAGGCTTATTCTTGTCCAATTAGGGTTTTTAACCAATCTTGTGCAACCGATAAGTTTTTTTGTGTCATTGAATTAATATTTAGGTCTTTTTCGTCCTCCCTAGGCATATTCTTGTCCAATTAGGGTTTTTAACAAATCTTGCGCATCCAATAGGTGTGTTTGTGTCATTGGATGATCAATTAGGTCATTTTCGTCCTCGCTAGGCATATTCTTGTCCAATTAGGGTTTTTAACCAA
Organism: Cicer pinnatifidum; assembly: GCA_037974775.1. Lineage (NCBI taxonomy): Eukaryota > Viridiplantae > Streptophyta > Magnoliopsida > Fabales > Fabaceae > Cicer > Cicer pinnatifidum. Next base: position 3,595 of record JBBPBR010000364.1, read on the forward strand.
TCTTGTGCATCCAATAGGTGTGTTTGTGTCATTGGATGATCAATTAGGTCATTTACGTCCTCCCTAGGCTTATTCTAGTCCAATTAGGGTTTTTAACCAATCTTGTGCATCCAATAACTTTGTTTGTGTAATTGAATTAATATTTAGGTCATTTACGTCATCCCTAGGCATATTCTTGTCCAATTAGGGTTTTTAACCAATCTTGTGTATCCAATAGGTGTGTTTGTGTCATTGGATGATCAATTAGGTCATTTTCGTCCTCCCTATGCTTATTCTTGTCCAATTAGGGTTTTTAACCAATCTTGTGCATCCAATAGGTGTGTTTGTGTCATTGGATGATCAATTAGGTCATTTTCGTTCTCCCTAGGCTTATTCTTGTCCAATTAGGGTTTTTAACCAATCTTGTGCATCCGATAAGTTTGTTTGTGTCATTGAATTAATATTTAGGTCATTTTCGTCCTCCCTAGGCATATTCTTGTCCAATTAGGGTTTTTAACCAATCTAGCGCATCGAATAGGTGTGTTTGTGTCATTGGATGATCAATTAGGTCATTTTCGTCCTCCCTAGGTTTATCCTTTTCCAATTAGGGTTTTTAACCAATCTTGTGCATCCAATAAGTTGAGTTGTGTCATTGGATTATCATTTAGGTCATTTTCGTCCTCCCTAGGCTTATTCTTGTCCAATTAGGGTTTTTAACCAATCTTGTGCATTCAATAGGTGTGTTTGTGTCATTGGATGATCAATTAGGTCATTTTCGTCCTCCATAGGCTTATTCTTGTCCAATTAGGGTTTTTAACCAATCTTGTGCAACCAATAAGTTGAGTTGTGTCATTGGATTAACATTTAAGTCATTTTCGTCCTCCCTAGGCTTATTCTTGTCCAATTAGGGTTTTTAACCAATCTTGTGCATCCAATAAGTTCATTTGTGTCATTGGATTAACATTTAGGTCATTTTCGTCCTCCCTAGGCTTATTCTTGTCCAATTAGGGTTTTTAACCAATCTTGTGCATCCAATAAGTTGAGTTGTGTCATTGGATTAACATTTAGGTCATTTTCGTCCTCCCTAGGCTTATTCTTGTCCAATTAGGGTTTTTAACCAATCTTGTGCATCCAATAGGTGTGTTTGTGTCATTGGATGATCAATTAGGTCATTTTCGTCCTCTATAGGCATATTCTTGTCCAACTAGGGTTTTCAACCAATCTTGTGTATCGAATAGGTGTGTTTGTGTCATTGGATGATCAATTAGGTCATTATCATCCTCCCTAGGCTTATTCTTGTCCAATTAGGGTTTTTAACCAATCTTGTGCATCCAATAAGTTCATTTGTGTCATTGGATTAACGTTTAGGTCATTTTCGTCCTCCCTAGGCTTATTCTTGTCCAATTAGGGTTTTTAACCAATCTTGTGCATCCAATAAGTTGAGTTGTGTCATTGGATTAACATTTAGGTCATTTTCGTCCTCCCTAGGCTTATTCTTGTCCAATTAGGGTTTTTAACCAATCTTGTGCATCCAATAGGTGTGTTTGTGTCATTGGATGATCAATTAGGTCATTTTCGTCCTCCCTAGGCTTATTCTTGCCCAATTAGGGTTTTTAACCAATCTTGTTTATCCAATAAGTTGAGTTGTGTCATTGGATTAACATTTAGGTCATTTTCGTCCTCCCTTAGCTTATTCTTGTCCAATTAGGGTTTTTAACCAATCTTGTGCATCCAATAAGTTTGTTTGTGTCATTGGATGATCAATTAGGTCATTTTCGTCCTCCCTAGGCATATTCTTGTCCAACTAGGGTTTTGAACCAATCTTGTGCATCCAATAGGTATGTTTGTGTCATTGGATGATCAATTAGGTCATTTTCGTCCTCCCTAGGCTTATTCTTGTCCAATTAGGGTTTTTAACCAATCTTGTGCATCGAATAGGTGTGTTTGTGTCATTGGATGATCAATTAGGTCATTTTCGTCCTCCCTAGGCTTATTCTTGTCCTATTAGGGTTTTTAACCAATCTTTGCATCCAATAAGTTTGTTTGTGTCGTTGGATGATCAATTAGGTCATTTTCGTCCTCCCTAGGCATATTCTCGTCCAACTAGGGTTTTGAACCAATCTTGTGCATCCAATAGGTGTGTTTGTGTCATTGGATGATCAATTAGGTCATTTTCGTCCTCCCTAGGCTTATTCTTGTCCAATTAGGGTTTTTAACCAATCTTGTGCATCCAATAAGTTCATTTGTGTCATTGGATTAACATTTAGGTCATTTTCGGCCTCCCTAAGCATATTCTTGTCCAATTAGGGTTTTTAACCAATCTTGTGCATCCAATTGGTGTGTTTGTGTCATTGGAGGATCAATTAGGTCATTTTCGTCCTCCATAGGCTTATTCTTGTCCAATTAGGGTTTTTAACCAATCTTGTGCATCCAATAAGTTGAGTTGTGTCATTGGATTAACATTTAGGTCATTTTCGTCCTCCCTAGGCATATTCTTATCCAACTAGGGTTTTTAACCAATCTTGTGCATCCAATAGGTGTTTAACCAATCTTGTGCATCCAATAGGTGTGTTTGTGGCAACAGATGATCAATTAGGTCATTTTCGTCCTCCCTAGGCTTATTCTTGTCCAATTAGGGTTTTTAACCAATCTTGTGCATCCAATAGGTGTGTTTGTGTCATTGGATGATCAATTAGGTCATTTTCGTCCTCCCTAGGCTTATTCTTGTCCAATTAGGGTTTTTAACCAATCTTGTGCATCCATTAGGTGTGTTTGAGTCATTGGATGATCAATTAGGTCATTTTCGTCCTCCCTAGGCATATTCTTGTCCAATTAGGGTTTTTAACCAATCTTGTGCATCCAATAGGTGTGTTTGTGTCATTGGATGATCAATTAGGTCATTTTCGTCCTCCCTAGGCTTATTCTTGTCCAATTAGGGTTTTTAACCAATCTTGGGCATCCGATAAGTTTGTTTGTGTCATTGAATTAATATTTAGGTCATTTTCGTCCTCCCTAGGCATATTCTTGTCCAATTAGGGTTTTTAACCAATCTTGTGCATCAAATAGGTGTGTTTGTGTCATTGGATAATCAATTAGGTCATTTTCGTCCTCCCTAGGCTTATTCTTGTCCAATTAGGGTTTTTAACCAATCTTGTTCATCCAATATGTTTGTTTGTGTCATTGGATGATCAATTAGGTCATTTTCGTCCTCCCTAGGCATATTCTTGTCCAATTAGGGTTTTTAACCAATCTTGTGCATCCAATAGGTGTGTTTGTGTCATTGGATGATCAATTAGGTCATTTTCGTCCTCCCTAGGCTTATTCTTGTCCAATTAGGGTTTTTAACCAATCTTGTGCATCTAATAGGTGTGTTTTTGTCATTGGATGATCAATTAGGTCATTTTCGTCCTTCCTAGGCTTATTCTTGTCCAATTAGGGTTTTTAACCAATTTTGTGCATCCGATAAGTTTGTTTGTGTCATTGAATTAATATTTAGGTCATTTTCGTCTTCCCTAGGCATATTCTTGTCCAATTAGGGTTTTTAACCAATCTTGTTCATCCAATATGTTTGTTTGTGTCATTGGATGATCAATTAGGTCATTTTCGTCCTCCCTAGGCATATTCTTGTCCAATTAGGGTTTTTAACCAATCTTGTGCATCCAATAGGTGTGTTTGTGTCATTGGATGATCAATTAGGTCATTTTCGTCCTCCCTAGGCTTATTCTTGTCCAATTAGGGTTTTTAACCAATCTTGTGCATCCAATAAGTTCATTTGTGTCATTGGATGATAAATTTGGTCATTTTCGTCCTCCATAGGCATATTCTTGTCCAACTAGGGTTTTAAACCAATCTTGTGCATCCAATAGGTGTGTTTGTGTCATTGGATGATCAATTAGGTCATTTTCGTCCTCCCTAGGCTTATTCTTGTCCAATTAGGGTTTTTAACCAATCTTGTGCATCCAATAGGTGTGTTTGTGTCATTGGATGATCAATTAGGTCATTTTCGTCCTCCCTAGGCTTATTCTTGTCCAATTAGGGTTTTTAACCAATCTTGTGCATCCAATAGGTGTGTTTGTGTCATTGGATGATCAATTAGGTCATTTTTGTCCTCCCTAGGCTTATTTTTGTCCAATTAGTGTTTTTAACCAATCTTGTGCATCCAATAAGTTCATTTGTGTCATTGGATGATCAATTAGGTCATTTTCATCCTCCCTAGGCATATTCATGTCCAACTATGGTTTTTAACCAATCTTGTGCATCCAATAGGTGTGTTTGTGTGATTGGATGATCAATTAGGTCATTTTCGTCCTCCCTAGGCTTATTCTTGTCCAATTAGGGTTTTTAACCAATCTTGTGCATCCAATAGGTGTGTTTGTGTCATTGGATGATCAATTAGGTCATTTTCGTCCTCCCTAGGCTTATTCTTGTCCAATTAGGGTTTTTAACCAATCTTGTGCATCCAATAGGTGTGTTTGTGTCATTGGATGATCAATTAGGTCATTTTTATCCTCCCTAGGCTTATTCTTGTCCAATTAGGATTTTTAACCAATCTTGTGCATCCAATAGGTGTGTTTGTGTCATTGGATGATCAATTAGGTAATTTTCGTCCTCCCTAGGCTTATTCTTGTCCAATTAGGGTTTTTAACCAATCTTGTGCATCCAATAGGTGTGTTTGTGTCATTGGATGATCAATTAGGTCATTTTCGTCCTCCCTAGGCTTATTCTTGTCCAATTAGGGTTTTTAACAAATCTTGTGCATCCAATAAGTTCATTTGTGTCATTGGATGATCAATTAGGTCATTTTCGTCCTCCCTAGGCATATTCTTGTCCAACTAGGGTTTCTAACCAATCTTGTGCATCCAATAAGTTCATTTAGTTCATTGGATGATCAATTAGGTCATTTTCGTCCTCCCTAGGCATATTCTTGTCCAACTAGGGTTTTTAACCAATCTTGTGCATCCAATAGGTGTGTTTGTGTTATTGGATGATCAATTAGGTCATTTTCGTCCTCCCTAGGCTTATTCTTGTCCAATTAGGGTTTTTAACCAATCTTGTGCATCCAATAGGTGTGTTTGTGTCATTGGATGATCAATTAGGTCATTTTCGTCCTCCCTAGGCTTATTCTTGTCCAATTAGGGTTTTTAACCAATCTTGTTCATCCAACAGGTGTGTTTGTGTCATTGGATGATCAATTAGGTCATTTTCGGCCTCCCTAGGCTTATTCTTGTCCAATTAGGGTTTTTAACCAATCTTGTGCATCCAATAGGTGTGTTTGTGTCATTGGATGATCAATTAGGTCATTTTCGTACTCCTTAGGCTTATTCTTGTCCAATTAGGGTTTTTAACAAATCTTGTGCATCCAATAAGTTCATTTGTGTCATTGGATTATCAATTAGGTCATTTTCGTCCTCCCTAGGCATATTCTTGTCCAACTAGGATTTTTAACCAATCTTGTGCATCCAATAGGTGTGTTTGTGTCATAGGATGATCAATTAGGTCATTTTCGTCCTCCCTAGGCTTATTCTTGTCCAATTAGGGTTTTTAACCAATCTTGTGCATCCAATAGGTGTGTTTGTGTCATTGGATGATCAATTAGGTCATTTTCGTCCTCCCTAGGCATATTCTTGTCCAACTAGGGTTTTTAACCAATCTTGTGCATCCAATAAGTTCATTTGTGTCATTGGATGATCAATTAGGTCATTTTCATCCTCCCTAGCCATATTCTTGTCCAACAATGGTTTTTAACCAATCTTGTGCATCCAATAGGTGTGTTTGTGTCATTGGATGATCAATTAGGTCATTTTCGTCCTCCCTAGGCTTATTCTTGTCCAATTAGGGTTTTTAACCAATCTTGTGCATCCAATAGGTGTGTTTGTGTCATTGGATGATCAATTAGGTCATTTTCGTCCTCCCTAGGCTTATTCTTGTCCAATTAGGGTTTTTAACCAATCTTGTGCATCCAATAGGTGTGTTTGTGTCATTGGATGATCAATTAGGTCATTTTCGTCCTCCCTAGGCATATTCCTGTCCAATTAGGGTTTTTAACCAATTTTGTGCATTCAATAGGTGTATTTGTGTCATTGGATGATCAATTAGGTCATTTTCGTCCTCCGTAGGCATATTCTTGTCCAACTAGGGTTTTTAACCAATCTTGTGCATCCAATAGGTGTGTTTGTGTCATTGGATGATCAATTAGGTCATTTTCGTCCTCCCTAGGCTTATTGTTGTCCAATTAGGGTTTTTAACCAATCTTGTGCATCCAATAGGTGTGTTTGTGTCATTGGATGATCAATTAGGTCATTTTCGTCCTCCCTAGGCTTATTCTTGTCCAATTAGGATTTTTAACCAATCTTGTTCATCCAATAGGTTTGTTTGTGTCATTGGATGATCAATTAGGTCATTTTCGTCCTCCCTAGGCATATTCTTGTCCAATTAGGGTTTTTAACCAATCTTGTGCATCCAATAGGTGTGTTTGTGTCATTGGATGATCAATTAGGTCATTTTCGTCCTCCCTAGGCTTATTCTTGTCCAATTAGGGTTTTTAACCAATCTTGTGCATCTAATAGGTGTGTTTGCGTCATTGGATGATCAATTCGGTCATTTTCGTCCTCCCTAGGCTTATTCTTGTCCAATTAGGGTTTTTAACCAATCTTGTGCATCCGATCAGTTTGTTTGTGTCATTGAATTAATATTTAGGTCATTTTCGTCTTCCCTAGGCATATTCTTGTCTAGTTAGGGTTTTTAACCAATCTTCTGCATCCTATAGGTGTGTTTGTGTCATTGGATGATCAATTAGGTCATTTTCGTCCTCCCTAGGCTTATTCTTGTCCAATTAGGGTTTTTAGCCAATCTTGTGCATCCGATAAGTTTGTTTGTGTCATTGAATTAATATTTAGGTCATTTTCGTCTTCCCTAGGCATATTCTTGTCCAATTAGGGTTTTTAACCAATCTTGTGCGTCCAATAGGTGTGTATGTGTCATTGGATGATCAATTAGATTATTTTCGTCCTCCCTAGGCTTATTCTTGTCCAATTAGGGTTTTTAACCAATCTTGTGCAACCAATAGGTGTTTAACCAATCTTGTGCATCCAATAGGTGTGTTTGTGGCAATAGATGATCAATTAGGTCGTTTTCGTCCTCCCTAGGCTTATTCTTGTCCAATTAGGGTTTTTAACCAATCTTGTGCATCCAATAGGTGTGTTTGTGTCATTGGATGATCAATTAGGTCATTTTCGTCCTCCCTAGGCTTATTCTTGTCCAATTAGGGTTTCTAACCAATCTAGTGCATCCAATAAATTTATTTGTGTCATTGGATTAACATTTAGGTCATTTTCGTCCTCCCTAGGCATATTCTTGTCCAATTAGGGTTTTTAACCAATCTTGTGCATCCAATAGGTGTGTATGTGTCATTGGATGATCAATTAGATTATTTTCGTCCTCCCTAGGCTTATTCTTGTCCAATTAGGGTTTTTAACCAATCTTGTGCAACCAATAGGTGTTTAACCAATCTTGTGCATCCAATAGGTGTGTTTGTGGCAATAGATGATCAATTAGGTCGTTTTCGTCCTCCCTAGGCTTATTCTTGTCCAATTAGGGTTTTTAACCAATCTTGTGCATCCAATAGGTGTGTTTGTGTCATTGGATGATCAATTAGGTCTTTTTCGTCCTCCCTAGGCTTATTCTTGTCCAATTAGGGTTTTTAACCAATCTTGTGCATCCAATAGGTTTGTTTGGGACATTGGATGATCAATTAGGTCATTTACGTCCTCCCTAGGCTTATTCTTGTCCAATTAAGGTTTTTAACCAATCTTGTGCATCCATTAACTTTGTTTGTGTCATTGAATTAATATTTAGGTCATTTTCGTCATCCCTAGGCATATTCTTGTCCAATTAGGGTTTTTAACCAATCTTGTGCATCTAATAGGTGTGTTTGTGTCATTGGATGATCAATTAGGTCATTTTCGTCCTCCCTAGGCTTATTCTTGTCCAATTAGGGTTTTTAACCAATCTTGTGCATCCAATAGGTGTGTTTGTGTCATTGGATGATCAATTAGGTCATTTTCGTCCTCCCTAGGCTTATTCTTGTCCAATTAGGGTTTTTAACCAATCTTGTGCATCCAATAAGTTGAGTTGTGTCATTGGATTAACATTAAGGTCATTTTCATTCTCCCTAGGCTTATTCTTGTCCAATTAGGGTTTTTAACCAATCTTGTGCATCCAATAGGTGTGTTTGTGTCATTGGATGATCAATTAGGTCATTTTCGTCCTCCCTAGGCTTATTCTTGTCCAATTAGGGTTTTTAACCAATCTTGTGCATCCAATAGGTGTGTTTGTGTCATTGGATGATCAATTAGGTCATTTTCGTCCTCCCTAGGCTTATTCTTGTCCAATTAGGGTTTTTAACCAATCTTGTGCATCCAATAGGTGTGTTTGTGTCATTGGATGATCAATTAGGTCATTTTTGTCCTCCCTAGGCTTATTCTTGCCCAATTAGGGTTTTTAACCAATCTTGTGCATCCAATAAGTTCATTTGTGTCATTGGATTAATATTTAGGTCATTTTCGTCCTCCCTAGGCATATTCTTCTCCAATTAGGGTTTTTAACCAATCTTGTGCTTCCAATAGGTGTGTTTGTGTCATTGGATGATCAATTAGGTCATTCTCGTCCTCACTAGGCTTATTCTTGTCCAATTTGGGTTTTTAACCAATCTTGTGCATCCAATAGGTGTGTTTGTGTCATTGGATGATCAATTAGGTCATTTTCGTCCTCCCTAGGCTTATTCTTGTCCAATTAGGGTTTTTAACCAATCTTGTGCATCCAATAGGTGTGTTTGTGTCATTGGATGATCAATTAGGTCATTTTCGTCCTCCCTAGGCTTATTCTTGTCCAATTAGGGTTTTTAACCAATCTTGTGCATCCAATAGGTGTGTTTGTGTCATTGGATAATCAATTAGGTCATTTTGGTCCTCCCTAGGCTTATTCTTGTCCTATTAGGGTTTTTAACCAATCTTGTGCATGCAATAAGTTCATTTGTGTCATTGGATGATCAATTAGGTCATTTTCGTCCTCCCTAGGCTTATTCTTGTCCAATTAGGGTTTTTAACCAATCTTGTGCATCCAATAAGTTCATTTGTGTCATTGGATGATCAATTAGGTCATTTTCGTCCTCCCTAGGCATATTCTTGTCCAACTAGGGTTTTAAACCAATCTTGTGCATCCAATAGGTGTGTTTGTGTCATTGGATGATCAATTAGGTCATTTTCGTCCTCCCTAGGCTTATACTTGTCCAATTAGGGTTTTTAACCAATCTTGTGCATCCAATAGGTGTGTTTGTGTCATTGGGTGATCAATTAGGTCATATTCGTCCTCCCTAGGCATATTCTTGTCCAATTAGGGTTTTTAACCAATCTTGTGCATCCAATAGGTGTGTTGGTGTCATTGGGTGATCAATTAGGTCATATTCGTCCTCCCTAGGCATATTCTTGTCCAATTAGGATTTTTAACCAATATTGTGCATCCAATAGGTGTGTTTGTGTCATTGGATGAACAATTAGGTCATTTTCGACCTCCCTAGGCTTTTTCTTGTCCAATTATGGTTTTTAACCAATCTTGTGCATCCAATAAGTTGAGTTGTGTCATTGGATTAACATTTAGGTCATTTTTGTTCTCCCTAGGCTTATTCTTGTCCAATTAGGGTTTTTAACCAATCTTGTGCATCCAATAAGTTCATTTGTGTCATTGGATTAACATTTAGGTCAGATCCGTCCTCCCTAGGCATATTCTTGTCCAATTAGGGTTTTTAACCAATCTTGTGCATCCAATAGGTGTGTTTGTGTCATTGGATGATCAATTAGGTCATTTTCGTCCTCCCTAGGCTTATTCTTGTCCAATTAGGGTTTTTAACCAATCTTGTGCATCCAATAAGTTCATTTGTGTCATTGGATTAACATTTAGGTCATATTCGTCCTCCCTAGGCATATTCTTGTCCAATTAGGGTTTTTAACCAATCTTGTGCATCCAATAACTTTGTTTGTGTCATTGAATTAATATTTAAGTCATTTTCGTCCTCCCTAAGCATATTCTTGTCCAATTAGGGTTATTAACCAATCTTGTGCATCCAATAGGTGTGTTTGTGTCATTGGATGATCAATTAGGTCATTTTCGTCCTCCTTAGGCTTATTCTTGTCCAATTAGGGTTTTTAACCAATCTTGTGCATCCAATAAGTTGAGTTGTGTCATTGGATTATCATTTAGGTCATTTTCGTCCTCCCTAGGCTTATTCTTGTCCAATTAGGGTTTTTAACCAATCTTGTGCATTCAATAGGTGTGTTTGTGTCATTGGATGATCAATTAGGTCATTTTCGTCCTCCATAGGCTTATTCTTGTCCAATTATGGTTTTTAACCAATCTTGTGCATCCAATAAGTTGAGTTGTGTCATTGGATTAACATTTAAGTCATTTTCGTCCTCCCTAGGCTTATTCTTGTCCAATTAGGGTTTTTAACCAATCTTGTGCATCCAATAAGTTCATTTGTGTCATTGGATTAACATTTAGGTCATTTTCGTCCTCCCTAGGCTTATTCTTGTCCAATTAGGGTTTTTAACCAATCTTGTGTATCCAATAGGTGTGTTTGTGTCATTGGATGATCAATTAGGTCATTTTCATCCTCCAAAGGCTTATTCTTGTCCAATTAGGGTTTTTAACCAATCTTGTGCATCCAATAAGTTGAGTTGTGTCATTGGATTAACATTTAAGTCATTTTCGTCCTCCCTAGGCTTATTCTTGTCCAATTAGGGTTTTTAACCAATCTTGTGCATCCAATAAGTTC
>JBBPBR010000364.1:14901-26867 GCA_037974775.1 Cicer pinnatifidum
CGAAAATGACCTAATTGATAATCGAATGACACAAACACACCTATTGGATGCACAAGATTGGTTAAAAACCCTAATTGGACAAGAATATGCCTAGGGAGGACAAAAATCACCTAATTGATCATCCAATGACACAAACACACCTATTGGATGCACAAGATTGGTTAAAAACCCTAATTGGACAAGAATAAGTCTAGGGAGGACGGAAATGACCTAAATGTTAATCCAATGACACAAATGAACTTATTGGATGCATAAGATTGGTTAAAAACCCTAATTGGACAAGAATAAGCCTAGGGAGGACGAAAATGACCTAAATGTTAATCCAATGACACAACTCAACTTATTGGATGCACAAGATTGGTTAAAAACCCTAATTGGACAAGAATAAGCCTAGGGAGGACGAAAATGACCTAAATGTTAATCCAATGACACAAATGAAGTTATTGGATGCACAAGATTGGTTAAAAACCCTAATTGGACAAGAATAAGCCTAGGGAGGACGAAAATGACCTAATAGATCATCCAATGACACAAACACACCTATTGGATGCACAAGATTGGTTAAAAACCCTAATTGGACAAGAATATGCCTAGGGAGGACGAAAATGACTTAAATATTAATTCAATGACACAAACAAAGTTATTGGATGCACAAGATTGGTTAAAAACCCTAATTTGACAAGAATAAGTCTAGGGAGGACAAAAATGACCTAATTGATCATCCAATTACACAAACACACCTATTGGATGCACAAGATTGGTTAAAAACCCTAATTGGACAAGAATAAGCCTAGGGAGGACGAAAAAGACCTAATTGATCATCCTATGACACAAACACACCAATTGGATGCACTGATTGGTTAAAAACCCTAATTGGACAAGAATAAGCCTAGGGAGGACGAAAATGACCTAATTGATCATCCAATGACACAAATGAACTTATTGGATGCACAAGATTTGTTAAAAACCCTAATTGGACAAGAATAAGCCTAGGGAGGACGAAAATGACCTAATTGATCATCCAATTACACAAACACACCTATTGGATGCACAAGATTGGTTAAAAACCATAGTTGGACAAGAATAAGCCTAGGGAGGACGAAAATGACCTAATTGATCATCCAATGACACAAACACACCTATTGGATGCACAAGATTGGTTAAAAACCCTAATTGGACAAGAATAAGCCTAGGGAGGACGAAAATGACCTAATTGATCATCCAATGACACAAACACACCTATTGGATACACAAGATTGGTTAAAAACCCTAATTGGACAAGAATATGCCTAGGGATGACGTAAATGACCTAAATATTAATTCAATTACACAAACAAAGTTATTGGATGCACAAGATTGGTTAAAAACCCTAGTTGGACTAGAATAAGCCTAGGGAGGACGTAAATGACCTAATTGATCATCCAATGACACAAACACACCTATTGGATGCACAAGATTGGTTAAAAACCCTAATTGGACAAGAATATGCCTAGCGAGGACGAAAATGACCTAATTGATCATCCAATGACACAAACACACCTATTGGATGCGCAAGATTTGTTAAAAACCCTAATTGGACAAGAATATGCCTAGGGAGGACGAAAAAGACCTAAATATTAATTCAATGACACAAAAAAACTTATCGGTTGCACAAGATTGGTTAAAAACCCTAATTGGACAAGAATAAGCCTAGGGAGGACGAAAATGACATAATTGATCATCCAATGACACAAACACACCTATTGGATGCACAAGATTGGTTAAAAACCCTAATTGGACAAGTATATGCCTAGGGAGGTCGAAAATGACCTAATTGATAATCCAATGACACAAACACACCTATTGGATGCACAAGATTGGTTAAAAACCCTAATTGGACAAGAATATGCCTAGGGAGGACAAAAATCACCTAATTGATCATCCAATGACACAAACACACCTATTGGATGCACAAGATTGGTTAAAAACCCTAATTGGACAAGAATAAGCCTAGGGAGGAAGAAAATGACCTAAATGTTAATCCAATGACACAAATGAACATATTGGATGCACAAGATTGGTTAAAAACCCTAATTGGACAAGAATAAGCCTAGGGAGGACGAAAATGACTTAAATGTTAATCCAATGACACAACTCAACTTATTGGATGCACAAGATTGGTTAAAAACCCTAATTGGACAAGAATAAGCCTATGGAGGACGAAAATGACCTAATTGATCATTCAATGACACAAACACACCTATTGGATGCACAAGATTGGTTAAAAACCGTAATTGGACAAGAATAAGCCTAGGGAGGACGAAAATGACCTAATTGATCATCCAACGACACAAACACACCTATTGGATGCACAAGATTGGTTAAAAACCCTAATTGGACAAGAATATGCCTAGGGAGGACAAAAATCACCTAATTGATCATCCAATGACACAAACACACCTATTGGATGCACAAGATTGGTTAAAAACCCTAATTGGACAAGAATAAGCCTAGGGAGGAAGAAAATGACCTAAATGTTAATCCAATGACACAAATGAACTTATTGGATGCACAAGATTGGTTAAAAACTCTAATTGGACAAGAATATGCCTAGGGAGGACGAAAATGACCTAATTGATCATCCAATGACACAAACACACCTATTGGATGCACAAGATTGGTTAAAAACCCTAATTGGACAAGAATAAGCCTAGGGAGGACGAAAATGACCTAAATGTTAATCCAATGACACAACTCAACTTATTGGATGCACAAGATTGGTTAAAAAACCCTAATTGGACAAGAATATGCCTAGGGAGGACAAAAATGACCTAATAGATCATCCAATGAAACAAACACACCTATTGGATGCACAAGATCGGTTTAAATCCCTAATTGGACAAGAATATGCCTAGGGAGGACGAAAATGACCTAATTGATCATCCAATGACACAAACACACCTATTGGATGCACAAGATTGGTTAAAAACCCTAATTGGACAAGAATATGCCTAGGGAGGACGAAAATGACCTAATTGATCATCCAATGACACAAACACACCTATTGGATGCACAAGATTGGTTAAAAACCCTAATTGGACAAGAATAAGCCTAAGGAGGATGAAAATAACCTAATTGATCATCCAATGACACAAACACACCTATTGGATGCACAAGATTGGTTAAAAACCCTAATTGGACAAGAATATGCCTAGGGAGGACGAAAATGACCTAATTGATCATCCAATGACACAAACACACCTATTGGATGCACAAGATTGGTTAAAAACCCTAATTGGACAAGAATATGCCTAGGGAGGACGAAAATGACCTAATTGATCATCCAATGACACAAACACACCTATTGGATGCACAAGATTGGTTTAAAACCCTAAATGGACAAGAATATGCCTAGGGAGGACGAAAATGACCTAATTGATCATCCAATGATACAAATGAACTTATTGGATGCACAAGATTGGTTAAAAACCCTAATTGGACAATAATAAGCCTAGGGAGGACGAAAATGACCTAATTGATCATCCAATGACACAAACACACCTATTGGATGAACAAGATTGGTTAAAAACCCTAATTGGACAAGAATAAGCCTAGGGAGGACGAAAATGACCTAATTGATCATCCAATGACACAAACACACCTATTGGATGCACAAGATTGGTTAAAAACCCTAATTGGACAAGAATATGCCTAGCGATGACGAAAATGACCTAAATATTAATTCAATGACACAAACAAAGTTATTGGATGCACAAGATTGGTTAAAAACCCTAATTGGACAAGAATAAGCCTAGGGAGGACGTAAATGACCTAATTGATCATCCAATGACACAAACACACCTATTGGATGCACAAGATTGGTTAAAAACCCTAATTGGACAAGAATATGCCTAGGGAGGACGAAAATGACCTAATTGATCATCCAATGACACAAACACACCTATTGGATGCACAAGATTGGTTAAAAACCCTAATTAGACAAGAATATGCCTAGGGAGGACGTAAATGACCTAATTGATCATCCAATGACACAAACACACCTATTGGATGCACAAGATTGGTTAAAAACCCTAATTGGACAAGAATATGCCTAGGGAGGACGAAAATGACCTAATTGATCATCCAATGACACAAACACACCTATTGGATGCCCAAGATTGGTTAAAAACCCTAATTGGACAAGAATATGCCTAGGGAGGACGTAAATGACCTAAATATTAATTCAATGACACAAACAAAGTTATTGGATGCACAAGATTGGTTAAAAACCCTAATTGAACTAGAATAAGCCTAGGGAGGACGTAAATGACCTAATTGATCATCCAATGACACAAACACAACTATTGGATGCACAAGATTGGTTAAAAACCCTAATTGGACAAGAATATGCCTAGGGAGGACGAAAATGACCTAATTGATCATCCAATGACACAAACACACCTATTGGATGCGCAAGATTTGTTAAAAACCCTAATTGGACAAGAATATGCCTAGGGAAGACGAAAATGACCTAAATATTAATTCAATGACACAAACAAACTTATCGGATGCACAAGATTGGTTAAAAACCTTAATTGGACAAGAATAAGCCTAGGGAGGACGAAAATGACTTAATTGATCATCCAATGACACAAACACACCTATTGGATGCGCAAGATTGGTTAAAAACCCTAATTGGACAAGAATATGCCTAGTGAGGACGAAAATGACCTAAATATTAATTCAATGACACAAACAAACTTGTCGGAGGCACAAGATTGGTTAAAAACCCTAATTGGACAAGAATAAGCCTAGGGAGGACGAAAATTACCTAATTGATCATCCAATGACACAAACACACCTATTAGATGCACAAGATTGGTTAAAAACCCTAATTGTACAAGAATAAGCCTAGGGAGGACGAAAATGACCTAATTGATCATCCAATGACACAAACACACCTATTGGATGCACAAGATTGGTTAAAAACTCTAATTGGACAAGAATATGCCTACGGAGGACGAAAATGACCTAATTGATCATCCAATGACACAAACACACCTATTGGATGCACAAGATTGATTAAAAACCCTAATTGGACAAGAATATGCCTAGGGAGGACAAAAATCACCTAATTGATCATCCAATGACACAAACACACCTATTGGATGCACAAGATTGGTTAAAAACCCTAATTGGACAAGAATAAGCCTAGGGAGGACGAAAATGACCTAAATGTTAATCCAATGACACAAATGAACTTATTGGATGCACAAGATTGGTTAAAAACCCTAATTGGACTAGAATAAGCCTAGGGAGGACGTAAATGACCTAATTGATCATTCAATGACACAACTCAACTTATTGGATGCACAAGATTGGTTAAAAACCCTAATTGGACAAGAATAAGCCTATGGAGGACGAAAATGACCTAATTGATCATCCAATGACACAAACACACCTATTGGATGCACAAGATTGTTTAAAACCCTAATTGGACAAGAATAAGCCTAGGGAGGACGAAAATGACCTAAATGTTAATCCAATGACACAACTCAACTTATTGGAAGCACAAGATTGGTTAAAAACCCTAATTGGACAAGAATAAGCCTATGGAGGACGAAAATGATCTAATTGATCATCCAATGACACAAACACACCTATTGGATGCACAAGATTGGTTAAAAACCCTAATTGGACAAGAATAAGCCTAGGGAGGACGAAAATGACCTAAATGTTAATCCAATGACACAACTCAACTTATTGGATGCACAAGATTGGTTAAAAACCCTAACCACAACAATAAGCCTAGGGAGGAAGAAAATGACCTAATTGATCATCCAATGACACAAACACACCTATTGGATGCGCAAGATTGGTTAAAAACCCTAATTGGACAAGAATATGCTTAGGGAGGACGAAAATGACCTAAATATTAATTCAATGACACAAACTAACTTATCGGATGCACAAGATTGGTTAAAAACCCTAATTGGACAAGAATAAGCCTAGGGAGGACGAAAATGACCTAATTGATCATCCAATGACACAAACACACCTATTAGATGCACAAGATTGGTTAAAAACCCTAATTGGACAAGAATAAACCTAGGGAGGACGAAAATGACCTAATTGATCATCCAATGACACAAACACACCTATTGGATGCACAAGATTGGTTAAAAACCCTAATTGGACAAGAATAAGCCTACGGAGGACGAAAATGACCTAATTGATCATCCAATGACACAAATGAACGTATTGGATGCAAAAGATTAGTTAAAAACCCTAATTGGACAAGAATATGCCTAGGGAGGACGAAAATAACCTAATTGATCATCCAATGACACAAACACACCTATTGGATGCACAAGATTGGTTAAAAACCCTAATTGGACAAGAATATGCCTAGGGAGGACGAAAATGACCTAATTGATCATCCAATGACACAAACACACCTATTGGATGCACAAGATTGGTTAAAAACCCTAATTGGACAAGAATAAGCCTAGTGAGGACGAAAATGACCTAATTGATCATCAAATGACACTAACACACCTATTGGAAGCACAAGAATGGTTAATAACCCTACTTGGACAAGAATATGCCTAGGGAGGACGAAAATGACCTAATTGATCATCCAATGACACAAATGAACATATTGGATGCACAAGATTTGTTAAAAACCCTAATTGGACAAGAATAAGTCTAGGGAGGACGAAAATGACCTAATTGATCATCCAATGACACAAACACACCTATTGGATGCACAAGATTGGTTAAAAACCCTAATTGGACAAGAATATGCCTAGGGAGGACGAAAATGACCTAATTGATCATCCAATGACACAAACACACCTATTGGATGCACAAGATTGGTTAAAAACCCTAATTGGACAAGAATAAGCCTAGGGAGGACAAAAATGACCTAATTGATCATCCAATGACACAAACACACCTATTGGATGCACAAGATTAATTAAAAACCCTAATTGGACAAGAATAAGCCTAGGGAGGACGAAAATGACCTAATTGATCATCCAATGACACAAACACACCTATTGGATGCACAAGATTGGTTAAAAACCCTAATTGGACAAGAATAAGCCTAGGGAGGACGAAAATGACCTAATTGATCATCCAATGACACAAACACACCTATTGGATGCACAAGATTGGTTAAAAACCCTAATTGGACAAGAATAAGCCTAGGGAGGACGAAAATGACCTAATTGATCATCCAATGACACAAACACATCTATTGGAAGCACAAGATTGGTTAGAAACCCTAGTTGGACAAGAATATGCCTAGGGAGGACGAAAATGACCTAATTGATCATCCAATGACACAAATGAACTTATTGGATGCACAAGATTGCTTAAAAACCCTAATTGGACAAAAATAAGCATAGAAAGGACGAAAATGACCTAATTGATCATCCAATGACACAAACACACCTATTGGATGCACAAGATTGGTTAAAAACCCTAATTGGACAAGAATAAGCCTAGGGAGGACGAAAATGACCTAATTGATCATCCAATGACACAAACACACCTATTGGATGCACAAGATTGGTTAAAAACCCTAATTGGACAAGAATAAGCCTAGGGAGGACGAAAATGACCTAATTGATCATCCAATGACACAAACACACCTATTGGATGCACAAGATTGGTTAAAAACCCTAATTGGACAAGAATAAGCCTAGGGAGGACGAAAATGACCTAATTGATCATCCAATGACACAAACATACCTATTGGATGCACAAGATTGGTTAAAAACCCTAGTTGGACAAAAATATCCCTAGGGAGGACGAAAATGACCTAATTGATCATCCAATGACACAAATAAACTTATTGGATGCACAAGATTGGTTAAAAACCCTAGTTGTACAAGAATATGCCTAGGGAGGACGAAAATGACCTAATTGATCATCCAATGACACAAATGAACTTATTGGAGGCACAAGATTTGTTAAAACCCTAATTGGACAAGAATAAGCCTAGGGAGGACGAAAATGACCTAATTGATCATCCAATGACACAAACACACCTATTGGATGCACAAGATTGGTTAAAAACCCTAATTGGACAAGAATAAGCCTAGGGAGGACGAAAATGATCTAATTGATCATCCAATGACACAAATGAACTTATTGGATGCACAAGATTGGTTAAAGACCCTAATTGGACAAGAATAGGCCTAGGGAGGACGAAAATGACCTAATTGATCATCCAATGACACAAACACACCTATTGGATGCACAAGATTGGTTAAAAACCCTAATTGGACAAGAATATGCCTAGGGAGGATGAAAATAACCTAATTGATCATCCAATGACACAAACACACCTATTGGTTGCACAAGATTGGTTAAAAACCCTAATTGGACAAGAATATGCCTAAGGAGGACGAAAATGACCTAAATATTAATTCAATGACACAAACAAACTTATCGGATGCATAAGATTGGTTAAAAACCTTAATTGGACAAGAATAAGCCTAGGGAGGACGAAAATGACCTAATTGATCATCCAATGACACAAACACACCTATTGGATGCACAAGATTGGTTAAAAACCCTAATTGGACAAGAATAAGCCTAGGGAGGACGAAAATGACCTAAATGTTAATCCAATGACACAACTCAACTTATTGGATGCACAAGATTGGTTAAAAACCCTAATTGGACAAGAATAAGCCTATGGAGGACGAAAATGACCTAAGTGATCATCCAATGACTCAAACACACCTATTGGATGCACAAGATTGGTTAAAAACCCGAATTGGACAAGAATATGCCTAGGGAGGACGAAAATGACCTAAATATTAATTCAATGACACAAACACACTTATCGGATGCACAAGATTGGTTAAAAACCCTAATTGGACAAGAATAAGCCTAGGGAGGACGAAAATGACCTAATTGATCATCCAATGACACAAACACACCTATTGGATGCACAAGATTGGTTAAAAACCCTAATTGGACAAGAATATGCCTAGGGAGGACGAAAATGACCTAATTGATCATCCAATGACACAAACACACCTATTGGATGCCCAAGATTGCTTAAAAACCCAAATTGGACAAGAATATGCCTAGGGAGGACGAAAATGACCTAAATATTAATTCAATGACACAAACAAACTTATCGGATGCACAAGATTGGTTAAAAACCCTAATTGGACAAGAATAAGCCTAGGGAGGACGAAAATGACCTAATTGATCATCCAATGACACAAACACACCTATTGGATGCACAAGATTGGTTAAAAACCCTAATTGGACAAGAATAAGCCTAGGGAGGACGAAAATGACCTAATTAGTCATCCAATGACACAAACACACCTATTGGATGCACAAGATTGGTTAAAAACCCTAATTGGACAAGAATATGCCTATGGAGGACGAAAATGACCTAATTGATCATCCAATGACACAAACACACCTTTTGGATGCACAAGATCGGTTAAAAACCCTAATTGGACAAGAATATGCCTAGGGAGGACGAAAATGACCTAATTGATCATCCAATGACACAAACACACCTATTGGATGCACAAGATTGGTTAAAAACCCTAATTGGACAAGAATATGCCTAGGGAGGACGAAAATGACCTAATTGATCATCCAATGACACAAATGAACTTATAGGATGCACAAGATTGGTTAAAAACCCTAATTGGACAAGAATAAGCCTAGGGAGGACGAAAATGACCTAATTGATCATCCAATGACACAAACACACCTATTGGATGCACAAGATTGGTTAAAAACCCTAATTGGACAAGAATATGCCTAGGGAGGACGAAAATGACCTAATTGATCATCCAATGACACAAACACACCTATTGGATGCACAAGATTGGTTAAAAACCATAATTGGACAAGAATAAGCAAAGGGAGGACGAAAATGACCTAATTGATCATCCAATGACACAAACACACCTATTGGATGCACAAGATTGGTTAAAAACCCTAATTGGACAAGAATATGCCTAGGGAGGACGAAAATGACCTAATTGATCATCCAATGACACAAACACACCTATTAGATGCACAAGATTGGGTAAAAACCCTAATTGGACAAGAATAAGCCTAGGGAGGACGAAAATGACCTAATTGATCATCCAATGACACAAACACACCTATTGGATGCACAAGATTGGTTAAAAACCCTAATTGGACAAGAATAAGCCTAGGGAGGACGAAAATGAACTAAATGTTAATCCAATGACACAACTCAACTTATTGGATGCACAAGATTGGTTAAAAACCCTAATTGGACAAGAATAAGCCTAGGGAGGACGAAAATGACCTAAATGTTAATCCAATGACACAACTCAACTTATTGGATGCACAAGATTGGTTAAAAACCCTAATTGGACAAGAATAAGCCTAGGGAGGACGAAAATGACCTAATTGATCATCCAATGACACAAACACACCTATTGGATGCACAAGATTGGTTAAAAACCCTAATTGGACAAGAATATGCCTAGAGAGGATGAAAATGACCTAATTGATCATCCAACGACACAAACACACCTATTGGATGCACAAGATCGGTTAAAAACCCTAATTGGACAAGAATAAGCCTAGGGAGGACGAAAATGACCTAATTGATCATCCAATGACACAAACACACCTATTGGATGCACAAGATTGGTTAAAAACCCTAATTGGACAAGAATAAGCCTAGGGAGGACGAAAATGACCTAAATGTTAATCCAATGACACAACTCAACTTATTGGATGCACAAGATTGGTTAAAAACCCTAATTGGAGAATAATATGCCTAGGGAGGACGAAAATGACCTAATTGATCATCCAATGACACAAACACACCTGTTGGATGCACAAGATTGGTTAAAAACCCTAACTGGACAAGAATATGCCTAGGGAGGACGAAAATGACCTAATTGATCATCCAATGACACAAATGAACTTATTGGATGCACAAGATTAGTTAAAAACCCTAATTGGACAAGAATAAGCCTAGGGAGGACGAAAATAACCTAATTGATCATCCAGTGACACAAACACACCTATTGGATGCACAAGATTGGTCTAAAACTCTAATTGGCCAAGAATATGCCTAGGGAGGACGAAAATGACCTAAATGTTAATCCAATGACACAAATGAACTTATTGGATGCACAAGATCGGTTAAAAACCCTAATTGGACAAGAATAAGCCTAGGGAGGACGAAAATGACCTAATTGTTAATCCAATGACACAACTCAACTTATTGGAGGCACAAGATTGGTTAAAAACCTTAATTTGACAAGAATAAGCCTAGGGAGGACGAAAATGACCTAATTGATCATCCAATGACTCAAACACACCTATTGGATGCACAAGATTGGTTAAAAACCCTAATTGGACAAGAATATGCATAGGGAGGACGAAAATGACCTAATTGATCATCCAATGACACAAACACACCTATTGGATGCACAAGATTGGTTAAAAACCCTAATTGGACAAGAATATGCCTAGGGAGGACGAAAATGACCTAATTGATCATCCAATGACACAAACACACCTATTGGATGCACAAGATTGGTTAAAAACCCTAATTGGACAAGAATATGCCTAGGGAGGACGAAAATGACCTAAATATTAATTCAATGACACAAACAAAGTTATTGGATACACAAGATTGGTTTAAAACCCTAATTGGACAAGAATAAGCCTAGGGAGGACGAAAATGACCTAATTGATCATCCAATGACACAAACACACCTATTGGATGCACAAGATTGGTTAAAAACCCTAATTGGACAAGAATAAGCCTAGGGAGGACGAAAATGACCTAATTGATCATCCAATGACACAAACACACCTATTGGATACACAAGATTGGTTAAAAACCCTAATTGGACAAGAATATGCCTAGGGATGACGTAAATGACCTAAATATTAATTCAATTACACAAACAAAGTTATTGGATGCACAAGATTGGTTAAAAACC
>JBBPBR010000364.1:26877-46389 GCA_037974775.1 Cicer pinnatifidum
GAAAATGACCTAATTGATCATCCAATGACACAAACACACCTATTGGATGCGCAAGATTGGTTAAAAACCCTAATTGGACAAGAATATGCTTAGGGAGGACGAAAATGACCTAAATATTAATTCAATGACACAAACTAACTTATCGGATGCACAAGATTGGTTAAAAACCCTAATTGGACAAGAATAAGCCTAGGGAGGACGAAAATGACCTAATTGATCATCCAATGACACAAACACACCTATTAGATGCACAAGATTGGTTAAAAACCCTAATTGGACAAGAATAAACCTATGGTGGACGAAAATGACCTAATTGATCATCCAATGACACAAACACACCTATTGGATGCACAAGATTGGTTAAAAACTCTAATTGGACAAGAATATGCCTAGGGAGGACGAAAATGACCTAATTGATCATCCAATGACACAAACACACCTCTTGGATGCACAAGATTGGTTAAAAACCCTAATTGGACAAGAATAAGCCTAGGGAGGATGAAAATGACCTAATTGATCATCCTATGACACAAACACAATTATTGGATGCACAAGATTGGTTAAAAACCCTAATTGGACAAGAATATGCCTAGGGAGGACAAAAATCACCTAATTGATCATCCAATGACACAAACACACCTATTGGATACACAAGATTGGTTAAAAACCCTAATTGGACAAGAATATGCCTAGGGATGACGTAAATGACCTAAATATTAATTCAATTACACAAACAAAGTTATTGGATGCACAAGATTGGTTAAAAACCGTAATTGGACTAGAATAAGCCTAGGGAGGACGTAAATGACCTAATTGATCATCCAATGACACAAACACACCTATTGGATGCACAAGATTGGTTAAAAACCCTAATTGGACAAGAATATGCCTAGGGAGGACGAAAATGACCTAATTGATCATCCAATGACACAAACACACCTATTGGATGCGCAAGATTTGTTAAAAACCCTAATTGGACAAGAATATGCCTAGGGAGGACGAAAATGACCTAAATATTAATTCAATGACACAAAAAAACTTATCGGATGCACAAGATTGGTTAAAAACCCTAATTGGACAAGAATAAGCCTAGGGAGGACGAAAATGACATAATTGATCATCCAATGACACAAACACACCTATTGGATGCATAAGATTGGTTAAAAACCCTAATTGGACAAGTATATGCCTAGGGAGGTCGAAAATGACCTAATTGATAATCCAATGACACAAACACACCTATTGGATGCACAAGATTGGTTAAAAACCCTAATTGGACAAGAATATGCCTAGGGAGGACAAAAATCACCTAATTGATCATCCAATGACACAAACACACCTATTGGATGCACAAGATTGGTTAAAAACCCTAATTGGACAAGAATAAGCCTAGGGAGGAAGAAAATGACCTAAATGTTAATCCAATGACACAAATGAACATATTGGATGCACAAGATTGGTTAAAAACCCTAATTGGACAAGAATAAGCCTAGGGAGGACGAAAATGACTTAAATGTTAATCCAATGACACAACTCAACTTATTGGATGCACAAGATTGGTTAAAAACCCTAATTGGACAAGAATAAGCCTATGGAGGACGAAAATGACCTAATTGATCATTCAATGACACAAACACACCTATTGGATGCACAAGATTGGTTAAAAACCGTAATTGGACAAGAATAAGCCTAGGGAGGACGAAAATGACCTAATTGATCATCCAACGACACAAACACACCTATTGGATGCACAAGATTGGTTAAAAACCCTAATTGGACAAGAATATGCCTAGGGAGGACAAAAATCACCTAATTGATCATCCAATGACACAAACACACCTATTGGATGCACAAGATTGGTTAAAAACCCTAATTGGACAAGAATAAGCCTAGGGAGGAAGAAAATGACCTAAATGTTAATCCAATGACACAAATGAACTTATTGGATGCACAAGATTGGTAAAAAACCCTAATTGGACAAGAATAAGCCTAGGGAGGACGAAAATGACTTAAATGTTAATCCAATGACACAACTCAACTTATTGGATGCACAAGATTGGTTAAAAACCCTAATTGGACAAGAATAAGCCTATGGAGGACGAAAATGACCTAATTGATCATCCAATGACACAAACACACCTATTGGATGCACAAGATTGTTTAAAAACCCTAATTGGACAAGAATAAGCTTAGGGAGGACGAAAATGACCTAAATGATAATCCAATGACACAACTCAACTTATTGGATGCACAAGATTGGTTAAAAACCCTAATTGGAAAACAATAAGCCTAGGGAGGACGAAAATGACCTAATTGATCATCCAATGACACAAACACACCTATTGGATGCGCAAGATTGGTTAAAAACCCTAATTGGACAAGAATATGCCTAGGGAGGACCAAAATGACCTAAATATTAATTCAATGACACAAACAAACTTATCGGATGCACAAGATTGGTTAAAAACCCTAATTGGACAAGTATAAGCCTAGGGAGGACGAAAATGACCTAATTGATCATCCAATGACACAAACACACCTATTGGATGCACAAGATTGGTTAAAAACCCTAATTGGACAAGAATAAGCCTAGGGAGGACGAAAATGACGTAATTGATCATCCAATGACACAAACACACCTATTGGATGCACAAGATTGGTTAGAAACCCTAATTGGACAAGAATAAGCCTAGGGAGGACGAAAATGACCTAATTGATCATCCAATGACACAAACACACCTATTGGATGCACAAGATTGGTTAAAAACCCTAATTGGACAAGAATATGCCTAGGGAGGACGAAAATGATCTAATTGATCATCCAATGACACAAAAGAACTTATTCGATGCACAAGATTGGTTAAAAACCCTAATTGGACAAGAATATGCCTAAGGAGGACGAAAATGACCTAATTGATCATCCAATGACACAAACACACCTATTGGATGCACAAGATTGGTTAAAAACCCTAATTGTACAAGAATATGCCTAGGGAGGACGAAAATGACCTAATTGATCATCCAATGACACAAACACACCTATTGGATGCACAAGATTGGTTAAAAACCCTAATTGGACAAGAATATGCCTAGGGAGGACGAAAATGACCTAATTGATCATCCAATGACACAAACACACCTATTGGATGCACAAGATTGGTTAAAAACCCTAATTGGACAAGAATATGCCTAGGGAGGATGAAAATGACCTAAATATTAATTCAATGACACAAACAAAGTTATTGGATGCACAAGATTGGTTAAAAACCCTAATTGAACAAGAATAAGCATAAAGAGGACGAAAAGACCTAATTGATCATCCAATGACACAAACACACCTATTGGATGCACAAGATTGGTTAAAAACCCTAATTGGATAAGAATATGCCTAGGGAGGACGAAAATGACCTAAATGATCATCCAATGACATAAACACACCTATTGGATGCACAAGATTGGTTAAAAACCCTAATTGGACAAGAATATGCCTAGGGAGGACGAAAATGACCTAATTGATCATCCAATGACACAAACACACCTATTGGAAGCACAAGATTGGTTAAAAACACTAATTGGACAAGAATAGGCCTAGGGTGGACGAAAATGACCTAAATGTTAATCCAATGACACAAATGAACTTATCGGATGCACAAGATTGGTTAAAAACCCTAATTGGACAAGAATAAGCCTAGGGAGGACGAAAATGACCTAATTGATCATCCAATGACACAAACACACCTATTGGATGCACAAGATTGGTTAAAAACCCTAATTGGACAAGAATAAGCCTAGGGAGGACGAAAATGACCTAATTGATCATCCAATGACACAAACACACCTATTGGATGCACAAGATTGGTTAAAAACCCTAATTGGACAAGAATATGCCTAGGGAGGACGAAAATGACCTAAATATTAATTAAATGACACAAACAAACTTATCGGATGCACAAGATTGGCTAAAAACCCTAATTGGACAAGAATAAGCCTAGGGAGGACGAAAATGACCTAATTGATCATCCAATGACACAAACACACCTATTGGATGCACAAGATTGGTTAAAAACCCTAATTGGACAAGAATAAGCCTAGGGAGGACGAAAATGACCTAAATGTTAATCCAATGACACAACTCAACTTATTGGATGCACAAGATTGGTTAAAAACCCTAATTGGACAAGAATAAGCCTAGGGAGGACGAAAATAACTTAACTGATCATCCAATGACACAAACACACCTATTGGATGCACAAGATTGGTTAAAAACCCTAATTGGACAAGAATATGCCTAGGGAGGATGAAAATGACCTAATTGATCATCCAATGACACAAATGAACTTATTGGATGCACAAGATTAGTTAAAAACCCTAATTGGACAAGAATAAGCCTAGGGAGGACGAAAATAACCTAATTGATCATCCAATGACACAAACACACCTATTGGATGCACAAGATTGGTCTAAAACTCTAAATGGACAAGAATATGCCTAGGGAGGACGAAAATGACCTAAATGTTAATCCAATGACACAAATGAACGTATTGGATGCACAAGATTGGTTAAAAACCCTAATTGGACAAGAATAAGCCTAGGGAGGACGAAAATAACCTAATTGATCATCCAATGACACAAACACACCTATTGGATGCACAAGATTGGTTAAAAACCCTAATTGGACAAGAATATGCCTAGGGAGGAGGAAAATGACCTAAATGTTATTCCAATGACACAAATGAACTTATTGGATGCACAAGATTGGTTAAAAACCCTAATTGGACAAGAATAAGCCTAGGGAGGACGAAAATGACCTAAATGTTAATCCAATGACACAACTCAACTTATTGGATGCACAAGATTGGTTAAAAACCCTAATTGGAGAAGAATATGCCTAGGGAGGACGAAAATGACCTAATTGATCATCCAATGACACAAATGAACTTATTGGATGCACAAGATTAGTTAAAAACCCTAATTGGACAAGAATAAGCCTAGGGAGGACGAAAATAACCTAATTGATCATCCAATGACACAAACACACCTATTGGATGCACAAGATTGGTCTAAAACTCTAATTGGACAAGAATATGCCTAGGGAGGACGAAAATGAACTAATTGTTAATCCAATGACACAAATGAACTTATTGGATGCACAAGATTGGTTAAAAACCCTAATTGGACAAGAATAAGCCTAGGGAGGACGAAAATGACCTAAATGTTAATCCAATGACACAACTCAACTTATTGGATGCACAAGATTGGTTAAAAACCCTAATTGGACAAGAATAAGCCTATGGAGGACGAAAATGACCTAATTGATTATCCAATGACACAAACATACCTATTGGATGCACAAGATTGGTTAAAAACCCTAATTGGACAAGAATAAGCCTAGGGAGGACGAAAATGACCTAATTGATCATCCAATGACACAAACACACCTATTGGATGCACAAGATTGGTTAAAAACCCTAATTGGACAAGAATATGCCTAGGGAGGACGAAAATGACCTAATTGATCATCCAATGACACAAACACACCTATTGGATGCACGAGATTGGTTAAAAACCCTAATTGGACAAGAATAAGCCTAGGGAGGACGAAAATTACCTAATTGATCATCCAATGACACAAACACACCTATTGGATGCACAAGATTGGTTAAAAACCCTAATTGGACAAGAATAAGCCTAGGGATGACGAAAATGACCTAATTGATCATCCAATGACACAAACACACCTATTGGATGCCCAAGATTGGTTAAAAACCCTAATTGGACAAGAATATGCCTAGGGAGGACGTAAATGACCTAAATATTAATTCAATGACACAAACAAAGTTATTGGATGCACAAGATTGGTTAAAAACCCTAATTGAACTAGAATAAGCCTAGGGAGGACGTAAATGACCTAATTGATCATCCAATGACACAAACACACCTATTGGATGCACAAGATTGGTTAAAAACCCTAATTGGACAAGAATATGCCTAGGGAGGACAAAAATCACCTAATTGATCATCCAATGACACAAACACACCTATTGGATGCACAAGATTGTTTAAAAACCCTAATTGGACAAGAATAAGCCTAGGGAGGACGAAAATGACCTAAATGTTAATCCAATGACACAACTCAACTTATTGGAAGCACAAGATTGGTTAAAAACCCTAATTGGACAAGAATAAGCCTATGGAGGACGAAAATGACCTAATTGATCATCCAATGACAGAAACACACCTATTGGATGCACAAGATTGGTTAAAAACCCTAATTGGACAAGAATAAACCTAGGGAGGATGAAAATGACCTAATTGATCATCCAATGACACAAACACAATTATTGGATGCACAAGATTGGTTAAAAACCCTAATTGGACAAGAATATGCCTAGGGAGGACAAAAATCACCTAATTGTTCATCCAATGACACAAACACACCTATTGGATACACAAGATTGGTTAAAAACCCTAATTGGACAAGAATATGCCTAGGGATGACGTAAATGACCTAAATATTAATTTAATTACACAAACAAAGTTATTGGATGCACAAGATTGGTTAAAAACCCTAATTGGACTAGAATAAGCCTAGGGAGGAAGTAAATGACCTAATTGATCATCCAATGACACAAACACACCTATTGGATGCACAAGATTGGTTAAAAACCCTAATTGGACAAGAATATGCCTAGGGAGGACGAAAATGACCTAATTGATCATCCAATGACACAAACACACCTATTGGATGCACAAGATTGGTTAAAAACCCTAATTGGACAAGAATATGCCTAGGGAGGACAAAAATGACCTAAATATTAATTCAATGACACAAATAAACTTATCGGATGCACAAGATTGGTTAAAAACCCTAATTGGACAAGAATAAGCCTAGGGAGGACGAAAATGACCTAATTGATCATCCAATGACACAAACACACCTATTGGATGCACAAGATTGGTTAAAAACCCTAATTGGACAAGAATATGCCTAGGGAGGACGAAAATGACCTAAATATTAATTCAATGACACAAACAAAGTTATTGGATGCCCAAGATTGGTTAAAAACCCTAATTGGACAAGAATAAGCCTAGGGAGGACGAAAATGACCTAATTGATCATCCAATGACACAAACACACCTATTGGAAGCACAAGATTGGTTAAAAACCCTAATTGGACAAGAATATGCCTAGGGAGGACGAAAATGACCTAAATGTTAATCCAATGACACAAATGAACTTATTGGATGCACAAGATTGATTAAAAACCCTAATTGGACAAGAATAAGCCTAGGGAGGACGAAAATGACTTAAATGTTAATCCAATGACACAAATGAACTTATTGGATGCACAAGATTGATTAAAAACCCTAATTGGACAAGAATAAGCCTAGGGAGGACGAAAATGACCTAATTGATCATCCAATGACACCACCACACCTATTGGATGCACAAGATTGGTTAAAAACCCTAATTGGACAAGAATAAGCCTAGGGAGGATGAAAATGACCTAATTGATCATCCAATGACACAAACACACCTGTTGGAGGCACAAGATTGGTTAAAAACCCTAACTGGACCAGAATATGCCTAGGGAGGACGAAAATGACCTAAATATTAATTCAATGACATAAACAAACTTATTGGATGCACAAGATTGGTTAAAAACCCTAATTGGACAAGAATAAGCCTAGGGAGGACGAAAATGACTTAATTGATCATCCAATGACACAAACACACCTATTGGAAGCACAAGATTGGTTAAAAACCCTAATTGGACAAGAATATGCCTAGGGAGGACGAAAATGACCTAAATGTTAATCCAATGACACTAATGAACTTATTGGATGCACAAGATTGGTTAAAAACCCTAATTGGACAAGAATAAGCCTAGGGAGGACGAAAATAACCTAATTGATCATCCAATGACACAAACATACCTAATGGATGCACAAGATTGGTTAAAAACCCTAATTGGACAAGAATAAGCCTAGGGAGGACGAAAATGACCTAATTGATCATCCAATGACACAAACACACCTATTGGATGCACAAGATTGGTTAAAAACCCTAATTGGACAAGAATATGCCTAGGGAGGACGAAAATGACCTGAATGTTAATCCAATGACACTAATGAACTTATTGGATGCACAAGATTGGTTAAAAACCCTAATTGGACAAGAATAAGCCTACGGAGGACGAAAATGACCTAATTGATCATCCAATGACACAAACACACCTATTGGATGCACAAGATTGGTTAAAAACCCTAATTGGACAAGAATATGCCTAGGGAGGACAAAATGACCTAAATATTAATCCAATGACACAACTCAACTTATTGGATGCACAAGATTGGTTAATAAACCTAATTGGGCAAGAATAAGCCTAGGGAGGACGAAAATGACCTAATTGATCATCCAATGACACAAACACACCTATTGGATGCACAAGATTGGTTAAAAACCCTAATTGCACAAGAATAAGCCTAGGGAGGACGAAAATGACCTAATTGATCATCCATTGCCACAAACACACCTATTGGATGCACAAGATTGGTTAAAAACCCTAATTGGACAAGAATATGCCTAGGGAGGACGAAAATGACCTAATTGATCATCCAATGACACAAACACACCTATTGGATGCACAAGATTGGTTAAAACCCCTAATTAGACATGAATAAGCCTAGGGAGGACGAAAATGACCTAAATGTTAATCCAATGACACAACTCAACTTATTGGATGCACAAGATTGGTTAAAAACCCTAATTGGACAAGAATAAGCCAAAGGAGGACGAAAATGACCTAATTGATCGTCCAATGACACAAACACACCAATTGGATGCACAAGATTCGTTAAAAACCCTAATTGGACAACAATATGCCTAGGGAGGACGAAAATGACCTAATTGATCATCCAATGACACAAACACACCTATTGGATGCACAAGATTGGTTAAAAACCCTAATTGGACAAGAATATGCCTAGGGAGGACGAAAATGACCTAATTGATCATCCAATGACACAAACACACCTATTGGATGCACAAGATTGGTTAAAAACTCTAATTGGACAAGAATATGCCTAGGGAGGACGAAAATGACCTAATTGATCATCCAATGACACAAACACACCTCTTGGATGCACAAGATTGGTTAAAAACCCTAATTGGACAAGAATAAGCCTAGGGAGGACGAAAATGACCTAATTGATCATCCAGTGACACAAACACAATTATTGGACGCACAAGATTGGTTAAAAACCCTAATTGGACAAGAATATGCCTAGGGAGGACAAAAATCACCTAATTGATCATCCAATGACACAAACACACCTATTGGATGCACAAGATTGGTTAAAAACCCTAATTGGACAAGAATAAGCCTAGGGAGGAAGAAAATGACCTAAATGTTAATCCAATGACACAAATGAACTTATTGGATGCACAAGATTGGTTAAAAACCCTAATTGGACAAGAATAAGCCTAGGGAGGACGAAAATGACTTAAATGTTAATCCAATGACACAACTCAACTTATTGGATGCACAAGATTGGTTAAAAACCTAATTGGACAAGAATAAGCCTATGGAGGACGAAAATGACCTAATTGATCATCCAATGACACAAACACACCCATTGGATGCACATGATTGGTTAAAAACCCTAATTGGACAAGAATAAGCCTAGGGAGGACGAAAATGACCTAAATGATAATCCAATGACACAACTCAACTTATTGGATGCACAAGATTGGTAAAAAAACCCTAATTGGACAAGAATAAGCCTAGGGAGGACGAAAATGACCTAATTGATCATCCAATGACACAAACACACCTATTGGATGCACAAGATTGGTTAAAAACCCTAATTGGACAAGAAAAAGCCTAGGGAGGACGAAAATGACCTAAATGTTAATCCAATGACACAACTCAACTTATTGGATGCACAAGATTGGTTAAAAACCCTAATTGGACAAGAATATGCCTAAGGAGGACGAAAATGACCTAAATGTTAATCCAATGACACAACTCAACTTATTGGATGCACATGATTGGTTAAAAACCCTAATTGGACAAGAATAAGCCTAGGGAGGACGAAAATGACCTAATTGATCATCCAATGACACAAACACACCAATTGGATGCACAAGATTCGTTAAAAACCCTAATTGGACAAGAATATGTCTAGGGAGGACGAAAATGAACTAATTGTTCATCCAATGACACAAACACACCTATTGGATGCACAAGATTGGTTAAAAACCCTAATTGGACAAGAATAAGCCTAGGGAGGACGAAAATGACCTAAATGTTAATCCAATGACACAACTCAACTTATTGGATGCACAAGATTGGTTAAAAACCCTAATTGGACAAGAATATGCCTAGAGAGGACGAAAATGACCTAAATGTTAATCCAATGACACAAATGAACTTATTGGATGCACAAGATTGGTTAAAAACCCTAATTGGACAAGAATAAGCCTAGGGAGGACGAAAATGACCTAAATGTTAATCCAATGACACAACTCAACTTATTGGATGCACAAGATTGGTTAAAAACCCTAATTGGACAAGAATAAGCCTACGGAGGACGAAAATGACCTAATTGATCATCCAATGACACAAAGACACCTATTGGATGCACAAGATTGGTTAAAAACCCTAATTGGACAAGAATAAGCCTAGGGAGGACGAAAATGACCTAAATGTTAATCCAATGACACAAATGAACTTATTGGATGCACAAGATTGGTTAAAAACCCTAATTGGACAAGAATAAGCCTAGGGAGGACGAAAATGACCTAATCTATCATCGAATGACACAAACACACCTATTGGATGCACAAGATTGGTTAAAAACCCTAATTGGACAAGAATAAGCCTAGGGAGGACGAAAATGACCTAAATGTTAATCCAATGACACAAATGAACTTATTGGATGCACAAGATTGGTTAAAAACCCTAATTGGACAAGAATAAGCCTAGGGAGGACGAAAATGACTTAAATGTTAATCCAATGACACAACTCAACTTATTGGATGCACAAGATTGGTTAAAAACCCTAATTGGACAAGAATAAGCCTAGGGAGGACGAAAGTGACCTAATTGATCATCCAATGACACAAACACAATTATTGGATGCACAAGATTGGTTAAAAACCCTAATTGGACAAGAATATGCCTAGGGAGGACGAAAATGACCTAAATATTAATTCAATGACACAAACAAAGTTATTGGATGCACAAGATTGGTTAAAAACCCTAATTGGACAAGAATAAGCCTAGGGAGGACGAAAATGACCTAATTGATCATCCAATGACACAAACACATCTATTGGATGCACAAGATTGGTTAAAAACCCTAATTGGACAAGAATATGCCTAGGGAGGACGAAAATGACCTTAATGTTAGTCCAATGACACAAATGAACTTATTGGATGCACAAGATTGCTTAAAAACCCTAATTGGACAAGAATAACCCTATGGAGGACGAAAATGACCTAAATGTTAATCCAATGACACAACTCAACTTATTGGATGCACAAGATTGGTTAAAAACCCTAATTGGACAAGAATAAGCCTAGGGAGGACGAAAATGACCTAATTGATCATCCAATGACACAAACACACCTATTGGATGCACAAGATTGGTTAAAAACCCTAATTGGACAAGAATAAGCCTAGGGAGGATGAAAAAGACCTAAATGTTAATCCAATGACACAAATGAACTTATTGGATGCACAAGATTGGTTAAAAACCCTAATTGGACAAGAATAAGCCTAGGGAGGACGAAAATGACCTAAATGTTAATCCAATGACACAACTCAACTTATTGGATGCACAAGATTGGTTAAAAACCCTAATTGGACAAGAATAAGCCTATGGAGGACGAAAATGACCTAATTGATTATCCAATGACACAAACATACCTATTGGATGCACAAGATTGGTTAAAAACCCTAATTGGACAAGAATAAGCCTAGGGAGGACGAAAATGACCTAATTGATCATCCAATGACACAAACACACCTATTGGATGCACAAGATTGGTTAAAAACCCTAATTGGACAAGAATATGCCTAGGGAGGACGAAAATGACCTAATTGATCATCCAATGACACAAACACACCTATTGGATGCACAAGATTGGTTAAAAACCCTAATTGGACAAGAATATGCCTAGGGAGGACGAAAATGACCTAATAGACCATCCAATGACAGAAACACACCTATTGGATGCACAAGATTGGTTAAAAACCCTAATTGGACAAGAATAAGCCTAGGGAGGACGAAAATGACCTAAATGTTAATCCAATGACACAACTCAACTTATTGGATGCACAAGATTGGTTAAAAACCCTAATTGGACAAGAATAAGCCTAGGGAGGACGAAAATGACCTAATTGATCATCCAATGACACAAACACACCTATTGGATGCACAAGATTGGTTAAAAACCCTAATTGGACAAGAATAAGCCTAGGGAGGACGAAAATGACCTAATTGATCATCCAATGACACAAACACACCTATTGGATGCACAAGATTGGTTAAAAACCCTAATTGGACAAGAATAAGCATAGAAAGGACGAAAATGACCTAATTGATCATCCAATGACACAAACACACCTATTGGATGGACAAGATTGGTTAAAAACCCTAATTGGACAAGAATATGCCTAGGGAGAACGAAAATGACCTAAATGTTAATCCAATGACACAAATGAACTTATTGGATGCACAAGATTTGTTAAAAACCCTAATTGGTCAAGAATAAGCCTAGGGAGGACGAAAATGACCTAAATGCTAATCCAATGACACAACTCAACTTATTGGATGCACAAGATTGGTTAAAAACCCTAATTGGTCAAGAATAAGCCTAGGAGGACGAAAATGACCAAATTGATCATCCATTGCCACAAACACACCTATTGGATGCACAAGATTGGTTAAAAACCCTAATTGGACAAGAATAAGCCTAGGGAGGACGAAAATGACCTAATTGATCATCCATTGCCACAAACACACCTATTGGATGCACAAGATTGGTTAAAAACCCTAATTGGACAAGAATATGCCTAGGGAGGACGAAAATGACCTAATTGATCATCCAATGACACAAACAAAGTTATTGGATGCACAAGATTGGTTAAAAACCCTAATTGGACAAGAATAAGCCTAGGGAGGACGTAAATGACCTAATTGATCATCCAATGACACAAACACACCTATTGGATGCATAAGATTGGTTAAAAACCCTAATTGGACAAGAATATGCCTAGGGAGGACGAAAATGACCTAATTGATCATCCAATGACACAAACACACCTATTGGATGCGCAAGATTTGTTAAAAACCCTAATTGGACAAGAATATGCCTAGGGAGGACGAAAATGACCTAAATATTAATTCAATGACACAAAAAAACTTATCGGTTGCACAAGATTGGTTAAAAACCCTAATTGGACAAGAATAAGCCTAGGGAGGACGAAAATGACATAATTGATCATCCAATGACACAAACACACCTATTGGATGCACAAGATTGGTTAAAAACCCTAATTGGACAAGTATATGCCTAGGGAGGACGAAAATGACCTAATTGATAATCCAATGACACAAACACACCTATTGGATGCACAAGATTGGTTAAAAACCCTAATTGGACAAGAATATGCCTAGGGAGGACAAAAATCACCTAATTGATCATCCAATGACACAAACACACCTATTGGATGCACAAGATTGGTTAAAAACCCTAATTGGACAAGAATAAGCCTAGGGAGGAAGAAAATGACCTAAATGTTAATCCAATGACACAAATGAACATATTGGATGCACAAGATTGGTTAAAAACCCTAATTGGACAAGAATAAGCCTAGGGAGGACGAAAATGACTTAAATGTTAATCCAATGACACAACTCAACTTATTGGATGCACAAGATTGGTTAAAAACCCTAATTGGACAAGAATAAGCCTATGGAGGACGAAAATGACCTAATTGATCATTCAATGACACAAACACACCTATTGGATGCACAAGATTGGTTAAAAACCGTAATTGGACAAGAATAAGCCTAGGGAGGACGAAAATGACCTAATTGATCATCCAACGACACAAACACACCTATTGGATGCACAAGATTGGTTAAAAACCCTAATTGGACAAGAATATGCCTAGGGAGGACAAAAATCACCTAATTGATCATCCAATGACACAAACACACCTATTGGATGCACAAGATTGGTTAAAAACCCTAATTGGACAAGAATAAGCCTAGGGAGGAAGAAAATGACCTAAATGTTAATCCAATGACACAAATGAACATATTGGATGCACAAGATTGGTTAAAAACCCTAATTGGACAAGAATAAGCCTAGGGAGGACGAAAATGACTTAAATGTTAATCCAATGACACAACTCAACTTATTGGATGCACAAGATTGGTTAAAAACCCTAATTGGACAAGAATATGCCTAGGGATGACGTAAATGACCTAAATATTAATTCAATGACACAAACAAAGTTATTGGATGCACAAGATTGGTTAAAAACCCTAATTGGACTAGAATAAGCCTAGGGAGGACGTAAATGACCTAATTGATCATCCAATGACACAAACACACCTATTGGATGCACAAGATTGGTTAAAAACCCTAATTGGACAAGAATATGCCTAGGGAGGACGAAAATGACCTAATTGATCATCCAATGACACAAACACACCTATTGGATGCGCAAGATTTGTTAAAAACCCTAATTGGACAAGAATATGCCTAGGGATGCTGAAAATGACCTAAATATTAATTCAATGACACAAAAAAACTTATCGGATGCACAAGATTGGTTAAAAACCCTAATTGGACAAGAATAAGCCTAGGGAGGACGAAAATGACATAATTGATCATCCAATGACACAAACACACCTATTGGATGCACAAGATTGGTTAAAAACCCTAATTGGACAAGAATATGCCTAGGGAGGTCGAAAATGACCTAATTGATAATCCAATGACACAAACACACCTATTGGATGCACAAGATTGGTTAAAAACCCTAATTGGACAAGAATATGCCTAGGGAGGACAAAAATCACCTAATTGATCATCCAATGACACAAACACACCTATTGGATGCACAAGATTGGTTAAAAACCCTAATTGGACAAGAATAAGACTAGGGAGGACGAAAATGACCTAAATGTTAATCCAATGACACAAATGAACTTATTGGATGCACAAGATTGGTTAAAAACCCTAATTGGACAAGAATAAGCCTAGGGAGGACGAAAATGACCTAAATGTTAATCCAATGACACAACTCAACTTATTGGATGCGCAAGATTGGTTAAAAACCCTAATTGGACAAGAATAAGCCTAGGGAGGACGAAAATGACCTAAATGTTAATCCAATGACACAAATGAAGTTATTGGATGCACAAGATTGGTTAAAAACCCTAATTGGACAAGAATAAGCCTAGGGAGGACGAAAATGACTTAACTGTTAATCCAATGACACAACTCAACTTATTGGATGCACAAGATTGGTTAAAAACCCTAATTGGACAAGAATAAGCCTATGGAGGACGAAAATGACCTAATTGATCATCCAATGACACAAACACACCTATTGGATGCACAAGATATGTTAAAAACCCTAATTGGACAATAATAAGCCTAGGGAGGACGAAAATGACCTAAATGTTAATCCAATGACACAACTCAACTTATTGGATGCACAAGATTGGTTAAAAACCCTAATTGGACAAGAATAAGCCTAGGGAGGACGAAAATGACCTAATTGATCATCCAATGACACAAAATCACCTATTGGATGCACAAGATTGGTTAAAAACCCTAATTGGACAAGAATAAGCCTAGGGAGGACGAAAATGACCTAAATGTTAATCCAATGACACAACTCAACTTATTGGATGCACAAGATTGGTTAAAAACCCTAATTGGACAAGAATAAGCCTAGGGAGGACGAAAATGACCTAATTGATCATCCAATGACACAAACACACCTATTGGATGCACAAGATTCGTTAAAAACCCTAATTGGACAAGAATATGCCTACGGAGGACGAAAATGACCTAATTGATCATCCAATGACACAAACACACCTATTGGATGCACAAGATTGGTTAAAAACCCTAATTGGACAAGAATAAGCCTAGGGAGGACGAAAATTACCTAATTGATCATCCAATCACACAAACACACCTATTGGATGCACAAGATTGGTTAAAAACCATAATTGGACAAGAATATGCCTAGGGAGGACGAAAATGACTTAAATGTTAATCAAATGACAAAAATGAACTTTTTGGATGCACAAGATTGGTTAAAAACCCTTATTGGACAAGAATAAGCCTAGGGAGGAGGAAAATGACCTAATTGATCATCCAATGACACAAACACACCTATTGGATGCACAAGATTGGTTAAAAACCCTAATTGGACAAGCATATGCCTAGGGAGGACGAAAATGACCTAAATGTTAATCCAATGACACAACTCAACTTATTGGATGCACAAGATTGGTTAAAAACCCTAATTGGACAAGAATAAGCCTAGGGAGGACGAAAATGACCTAATTGATCATCCAATGACACAAACACACCTATTGGATGCACAACATTGGTTAAAAACCCTAATTGGACAAGAATATGCCTAGGGAGGACGAAAATGACCTAAATATTAATTCAATGAAACAAACAAACTTATTGGATGCTCAAGATTGGTTAAAAATCCTAATTGGACAAGAATAAGCCTAGGGAGGACGAAAATGACCTAATTGATCATCCGATGACACAAACACACCTATTGGATGCACAAGATTGGTTAAAAACCCTTATTGGACAAGACTAAGCCTAGGGAGGACGAAAATGACCTAAATGTTAATCCAATGACACAACTCAACTTATTGGATGCACAAGATTGGTTAAAAACCCTAATTGGACAAGAATAAGCCTAGGGAGGACGAAAATGACCTAAATGTTAATCCAATGACACAACTCAACTTATTGGATGCACAAGATTGGTTAAAAACCCTAATTGGACAAGAATAAGCCTAGGGAGGACGAAAATGACCTAATTGATCATCCAATGACACAAACACACCTTTTGGATGCACAAGATTGGTTAAAAACCCTAATTGGACAAGAATATGCCTAGGGAGGACGAAAATGACCTAATTGATCATCCAATGACACAAACACACCTATTGGATGCACAAGATTCGTTAAAAACCCTAATTGGACAAGAATATGCCTAGGGAGGACGAAAATGACCTAATTGATCATCCAATGACACAAACACACCTATTGGATGCACAAGATTGGTTAAAAACCCCAATTGGACAAGAATATGCCGAGGGAGGATGAAAATAACCTAATTGATCTTCCAATGACACAAACACACCTATTGGATGCACAAGTTTGGTTAAAAACCCTAATTGCACAAGAATATGCCTAGGGAGGACGAAAATGACCAAAATGTTAATCCAATGACACAAATGAACTTATTGGATGCACAAGATTGGTTAAAAACCCTAATTGGACAAGAATAAGCCTAGGGAGGACGAAAATGACCTAAATGTTAATCCAATGACACAACTCAACTTATTGGATGCACAAGATTGGTTAAAAACCCTAATTGGACAAGAATAAGCCTAGGGAGGACCAAAATGACCTAATTGATCATCCAATGACACAAACACACCTATTGGAAGCACAAGATTGGTTAAAAACCCTAATTGGACAAGAATATGCCTAGGGAGGACGAAAATGACCTAAAAATTAATTCAAGGACACAAACAAAGTTATTGGATGCACAAGATTGGTTAAAAACCCTAATTGGACAAGAATAAGCCTAGGGAGGACGAAAATGACCTAAATGTTAATCCAATGACACAACTCAACTTATTGGATGCACAAGATTGGTTAAAAACCCTAATTGGACAAGAATAAGCCTAGGGAGGACGAAAATGACCTAATTGATCATCCAATGACACAAACACACCAATTGGATGCACAAGATTCGTTAAAAACCCTAATTGGACAAGTATATGCCTAGGGAGGACGAAAATGACCTAATTGATCATCCAATGACACAAACACACCTATTGGATGCACAAGATTGGTTAAAAACCCTAATTGGACAAGAATATGCCTAGGGAAGACGAAAATGACCTAAATATTAATTCAAGGACACAAACAAAGTTATTGGATGCACAAGATTGGTTAAAAACCCTAATTGGACAAGAATAAGCCTAGGGAGGACGAAAATGACCTAAATGTTAATCCAATGACACAACTCAACTTATTGGATGCACAAGATTGGTTAAAAACCCTAATTGGACAAGAATAAGCCTAGGGAGGACGAAAATGACCTAATTGATCATCCAATGACACAAACACACCAATTGGATGCACAAGATTCGTTAAAAACCCTAATTGGACAAGAATATGCTTAGGGAGGACGAAAATGACCTAATTGATCATCCAATGACACAAACACACCTATTGGATGCACAAGATTGGTTAAAAACCCTAATTGGACAAGAATATGCCGAGGGAGGACGAAAATAACCTAATTGATCATCCAATGACACAAACACACCTATTGGATGCACAAGATTGGTTAAAAACCCTAATTGGACAAGAATATGCCTAGGGAGGACGCAAATGACCTAAATATTAATTCAATGACACAAACAAACTTATCGGATGCACAAGATTGGTTAAAAAACCCTAATTGGACAAGAATAAGCCTAGGGACGACGAAAATGACCTAAATGTTAATCCAATGACACAAATGAACTTATTGGATGCACAAGATTGGTTAAAAACCCTAATTGGACAAGAATAAGCCTAGGGAGGACGAAAATGACCTAAATGTTAATCCAATGACACAACTCAACTTATTGGATGCACAAGATTGGTAAAAAAACCCTAATTGGACAAGAATAAGCCTAGGGAGGACGAAAATGACCTAATTGATCATCCAATGACACAAACACACCTATTGGATGCACAAGATTGGTTAAAAACCCTAATTGGACAAGAAAAAGCCTAGGGAGGACGAAAATGACCTAAATGTTAATCCAATGACACAAATGAAGTTATTGGATGCACAAGATTGGTTAAAAACCCTAATTGGACAAGAATAAGCCTAGGGAGGACGAAAATGACTTAACTGTTAATCCAATGACACAACTCAACTTATTCGATGCACAAGATTGGTTAAAAACCCTAATTGGACAAGAATAAGCCTATGGAGGACGAAAATGACCTAATTGATCTTCCAATGACACAAACACACCTATTGGATGCACAAGATATGTTAAAAACCCTAATTGGACAATAATAAGCCTAGGGAGGACGAAAATGACCTAAATGTTAATCCAATGACACAACTCAACTTATTGGATGCACAAGATTGGTTAAAAACCCTAATTGGACAAGAATAAGCCTAGGGAGGACGAAAATGACCTAA
>JBBPBR010000364.1:46889-63844 GCA_037974775.1 Cicer pinnatifidum
GCTTATTCTTGTCCAATTAGGGTTTTTAACCAATCTTGTGCATCCAATAAGTTGAGTTGTGTCATTGGATTAACAGTTAAGTCATTTTCGTCCTCCCTAGGCTTATTCTTGTCCAATTAGGGTTTTTAACCAAACTTGTGCATCCAATAACTTCATTTGTGTCATTGGATTAACATTTAGGTCATTTTCGTCCTCCCTAGGCTTATTCTTGTCCAATTAGGGTTTTTAACCAATCTTGTGCATCCAATAGGTGTGTTTGTGTCATTGGATGATCAATTAGGTCATTTTCGTCCTCCCTAGGCTTATTCTTGTCCAATTAGGGTTTTTTACCAATCTTGTGCATCCAATAAGTTGAGTTGTGGCATTGGATTATCATTTAGGTCATTTTCGTCCTCCCTAGGCTTATTCTTGTCCAATTAGGGTTTTTAACCAATCTTGTGCATCCAATAGGTGTGTTTGGTTCATTGGATGATCAATTAGGTCATTTTCGTCCTCCATAGGCTTTTTCTTGTCCAATTAGGGTTTTTAACCGATCTTGTGCATCCAATAAGTTGAGTTGTGTCATTGGATTAACATTTAAGTCATTTTCGTCCTCCCTATGCTTATTCTTGTCCAATTAGGGTTTTTAACCAATCTTGTGCATCCAATAAGTTCATTTGTGTCATTGGATTAACATTTAGGTCATTTTCTTCCTCCCTAGGCTTATTCTTGTCCAATTAGGGTTTTTAACCAATCTTGTGCATCCAATAGGTGTGTTTGTGTCATTGGATGATCAATTAGGTGATTTTTGTCCTCCCTAGGCATATTCTTGTCCAATTAGGGTTTTTAACCAATCTTGTGCATCCAATAATTGTGTTTGTGTCATTGGATGATCAATTAGGTCATTTTCGTCCTCCCTAGGCTTATTCTTGTCCAATTAGGGTTTTTAACCAATCTTGTGCATCCAAGAGGTGTGTTTGTGTCATTGGATGATCAATTAGGTCATTTTCGTCCTCCCTAGGCATATTCTTGTCCAATTAGAGTTTTTAACCAATCTTGTGCATCCAATAGGTGTGTTTGTGTCATTGGATGATCAATTTGGTCATTTTCGTCCTCCCTAGGCTTATTCTTGTCCAATTAGGGTTTTTAACCAATCTTGCGCATCCAATAGGTGTGTTTGTGTCATTGGATGATCAATTAGGTCATTTACGTCCTCCCTAGGCTTATTCTAGTTCAATTAGGGTTTTTAACCAATCTTGTGCATCCAATAACTTTGTTTGTGTCATTGAATTAATATTTAGGTCATTTACGTCCTCCCTAGGCATATTCTTGTCCAATTAGGGTTTTTAACCAATCTTGGGCATCCAATAGGTGTGTTTGTGTCGTTGGATGATCAATTAGGTCATTTTCGTCCTCCCTAGGCTTATTCTTGTCCAATTAGGGTTTTTAACCAATCTTGTGCATCCAATAGGTGTGTTTGTGTCATTGGATGATCAATTAGGTCATTTTCGTCCTCCCTAGGCTTATTCTTGTCTAATTAGGGTTTTTAACCAATCTTGTGCATCCAATAAGTTGAGTTGTGTCATTGGATTAACATTTAGGTCATTTTCGTCCTCCCTAGGCTTATTATTGTCCAATTAGGGTTTTTAACCAATCTTGTGCATCCAATAGGTGTGTTTGTGTCATTGGATGATCAATTAGGTCATTTTCGTCCTCCATAGGCTTATTCTTGTCCAATTAGGGTTTTTAACCAAACTTGTGCATCCAATAACTTCATTTGTGTCATTGGATTAACATTTAGGTCATTTTCGTCCTCCCTAGGCTTATTCTTTTCCAATTAGGGTTTTTAACCAATCTTGTGCATCCAATAGGTGTGTTTGTGTCATTGGATGATCAATTAGGTCATTTTCGTCCTCCCTAGGCTTATTCTTGTCCAATTAGGGTTTTTTACCAATCTTGTGCATCCAATAAGTTGAGTTGTGTCATTGGATTAACATTTAGGTCATTTTCGTTCTCCCTAGGCTTATTCTTGTCCAATTAGGGTTTTTAACCAATCTTGTGCATCCAATAGGTGTGTTTGTGTCATTGGATGATCAATTAGGGTTTTTAACTAATCTTGTGCATCAAATAAGTTCATTTGTGTCATTGGATGATCAATTAGGTCATTTTCGTCCTCCCTAGGCATATTCTTGTCCAATTAGGGTTTTTAACCAATCTTGTGCATCCAATAGGTGTGTTTGTGTCATTGGATGATCAATTAGGTCATTTTCGTCCTCCCTAGGCTTATTCTTGTCCAATTAGGGTTTTTAACCAATCTTGTTCATCCAATAAGTTCATTTGTGTCATTGAATTAACATTTAGGTCATTTTCGTCCTCCCAAGG
This sequence comes from Cicer pinnatifidum, assembly GCA_037974775.1. Lineage (NCBI taxonomy): Eukaryota > Viridiplantae > Streptophyta > Magnoliopsida > Fabales > Fabaceae > Cicer > Cicer pinnatifidum. Next base: position 49,251 of record JBBPBR010000364.1, read on the forward strand.
CATATTCTTGTCCAATTAGGGTTTTTTAACCAATCTTGTGCATCCAATAGGTGTGTTTGTGTCATTGGATGATCAATTAGGTCATTTTCTTCCTCCATAGGCTTATTCTTGTCCAATTAGGGTTTTTAACCAATCTTGTGCATCCAATAGGTGTGTTTGTGTCATTGGATGATCAATTAGGTCATTTTCGTCCTCCCTAGGCATATTCTTGTCCAATTAGGGTTTTTAACCATTCTTGTGCATCCAATAATTTCATTTGTGTCATTGGATTAACATTTAAGTCATTTTCGACCTCCCTAGGCATATTCTTGTCCAATTAGGGTTTTTAACCAATCTTGTGCATCCAATAGGTGTGTTTGTGTCATTGGATGATCAATTAGGTCATTTTCGTCCTCCCTAGGCTTATTCTTGTCCAATTAGGGTTTTTTACCAATCTTGTGCATCCAATAGGTGTGTTTGTGTCATTGGATGATCATTTAGGTCATTTTCGTCCTCCCTAGGCTTATTCTTGTCCAATTAGGGTTTTTAACCAATCTTGTGCATCCAATAAGTTGAGTTGTGTCATTGGATTAACATTTAGGTCATTTTCGTCCTCCCTAGGCTTATTCTTGTCCAATTAGGGGTTTTAACCAATCTTGTGCATCCAATAGGTGTGTTTGTGTCATTGGATGATCAAATAGGTCATTTTCGTCCTCCCTAGGCTTATTCTTGTCCAATTAGTTTTTTTAACTAATCTTGTGTATCCAATAAGTTCATTTGTGTCATTGGATGATCAATTAGGTCATTTTCGTCCTCCCTAGGCATATTCTTGTCCAATTAGGGTTTTTAACCAATCTTGTGCATCCAATAGGTGTGTTTGTGTCATTGGATGATCAATTAGGTCATTTTCGTCCTCCCTAGGCTTATTCTTGTCCAATTAGGGTTTTTAACCAATCTTGTGCATCCAATAGGTGAGTTTGTGTCATTGGATGATCAATTTGGTCATTTTCGTCCTCCCTAGGCTTATTCTTGTCCAATTAGGGTTTTTAACCAATCTTGTGCATCCAATAGGTGTGTTTGTGTCATTGGATCATCAATTAGGTGATTTTCGTCCTCCCTAAGCATATTCTTGTCCAATTAGGGTTTTTAACCAATCTTGTGCATCCAATAGGTGTGTTTGTGTCATTGGATGATCAATTAGGCCATTTTCGTCCTCCCTAGGCATATTCTTGTCCAATTAGGGTTTTTAACCAATCTTGTGCATCCAATAGGTGTGTTTGTGTCATTGGATGATCAATTAGGTTATTTTTGTCCTCCCTAGGCTTATTCTTGTCCAATTAGGGTTTTTAACCAATCTTGTGCATCCAATAACTTTGTTTGTGTCATTGAATTAATATTTAGGTCATTTTCGTCCTCCCTAGGCATATTCTTGTCCAATTAGGGTTTTTAACCAATCTTGTGCATCCAATAGGTGTGTTTGTGTCATTGGATGATCAATTAGGTCATTTTCGTCCTCCCTAGGCTTATTCTTGTCCAATTAGGGTTTTTAACCAATCTTGTTCATCCAATAGGTGTGTTTGTGTCAATGGATGATCAATTAGGTCGTTTTCGTCGTCCCTAGGCTTATTCATGTCCAATTAGGGTTTTTAACCAATCTTGTGCATCCAATAGGTGTGTTTGTGTCATTGGATGATCAATTAGGTCATTTTCGTCCTACCTAGACTTATTCTTGTCAAATTAGGGTTTTTAATCAATCTTGTGCATCCAATAACTTTGTTTGTGTCATTGAATTAATATTTAGGTCATTTTCGTCCTCCCTAGGCATATTCTTGTCCAATTAGGGTTTTTAACCAATCTTGTGCATCCAATAGGTGTGTTTGTGTCATTGGATGATCAATTAGGTCATTTTCGTCCTCCCTAGGCTTATTCTTGTCCAATTAGGGTTTTTAACCAATCTTGTGCATCCAATAAGTTGAGTTGTGTCATTGGATTAACATTTAGGTCATTTTCGTCCTCCCTAGGCTTATTCTTGTCCAATTAGGGTTTTTAACCAATCTTGTGCATCCAATAAGTTCATTTGTGTCATTGGATTAACATTTAGGTCATTTTCGTTCTCCCTAGGCATTTTCTTGTCCAATTAGGGTTTTTAACCAATCTTGTGCATCCAATAGGTGTATTTGTGTCATTGGATGATAAATTAGGTTATTTTCGTCCTCCCTAGGCTTATTCTTGTCCAATTAGGGTTTTTAACCAATCTTGTGCATCCAATAGGTGTGTTTGTGTCATTGGATGATCAATTAGGTCATTTTCGTCCTCCCTAGGCATATTCTTGTCTAATTAGGGTTTTTAACCAATCTTGTGCATCCAATTGGTGTGTTTGTGTCATTGGATGATCAATTAGGTCATTTTCGTCTTCCATAGGCTTATTCTTGTCCAATTAGGGTTTTTAACCAATCTTGTGCATCCAATAAGTTGAGTTGTGTCATTGGATTAACATTTAGGTCATTTTCGTCCTCCCTAGGCATATTCTTGTCCAATTAGGGTTTTTAACCAATCTTGTGCATCCATTAGGTGTGTTTGTGTCATTGGATGATCAATTAGGTCATTTTCATCCTCCCTAGGCATATTCTTGTCCAATTAGGGTTTTTAACCAATCTTGTGCATCCAATAGGTGTGTTTGTGTCATTGGATGATCAATTAGGTCATTTTCGTCCTCCCTAGGCTTATTCTTGTCCAATTAGGGTTTTTAATCAATCTTGTGCATCCAATAACTTGAGTTGTGTCATTGGATTAACATTTAGGTCATTTTCGTCCTCCCTAGGCTTATTCTTGTCAAATTAGGGTTTTTAACCAATCTTGTGCATCCAATATGTGTGTTTGTGTCATTGGATGATCAATTAGGTCATTTTCGTCCTCTCTAGGCATATTATTGTCCAATTAGGGTTTTTAACCAATCTTGTGCATCCAATAGGTGTGTTTGTGTCATTGGATGATCAATTAGGTCATTTTCGTCCTCCCTAGGCTTATTCTTGTCCAATTAGGGTTTTTTACCAATCTTGTGCATCCGATAAGTTTGTTTGTGTCATTGAATTAATATTTAGGTCATTTTCGTCTTCCCTAGGCATATTTTTGTCCAATTAGGGTTTTTAACCAATCTTGTGCATCCAATAGGTGTGTTTGTGTCATTGGATGATCAATTAGGTCATTTTCGTCCTCCCTAGGCTTATTCTTGTCCAATTAGGGTTTTTAACCAATCTTGTGCATCCAATAACTTTGTTTGTGTCATTGAATTAATATTTAGGTCATTTTCGTCCTCCCTAGGCATATTCTTGTCCAATTAGGGTTTTTAACCAATCTTGTGCATCCAATAGGTGTGTTTGTGTCATTGGATTATCAATTAGGTCATTTTCGTCCTCCCTAGGCTTATTCTTGTCCAGGGTTTTTAACCAATCTTGTGCATCCAATAAGTTCATTTGTGTCATTGGATTTACATTTAGGTCATTTTCGTCCTCCCTAGGCATATTCTTGTCCAATTAGGGTTTTTAACCAATCTTGTGCATCCAATAGGTTTGTTTGTGTCATTGGATGATCAATTAGGTCATTTTCGTCCTCCCTAGGCATATTCTTGTCCAATTAAGGTTTTTAACCAATCTTGTGCATCCAATAGGTGTGTTTGTGTCATTGGATGATCAATTAGGTCATTTTCGTCCTCCCTAGGCATATTCTTGTCCAATTAGGGTTTTTAACCAATCTTGTGCATCCAATAAGTTGAGTTGTGTCATTGGATTAACATTTATGTCATTTTCGTTCTCCCTAGGCTTATTCTTGTCCAATTAGGGTTTTTAACCAATCTTGTGCATCCAATAGGTGTGTTTGTGTCATTGGATGATCCATTAGGTCATTTTCCTCCTCCCTATGCTTATTCTTGCCCAATTAGGCTTTTTAACCAATCTTGTGCATCCAATAAGTTGAGTTGTGTCATTGGATTAACATTTAGGTCATTTTCGTCCTCCCTAGGCTTATTCTTGTCCAATTAGGGTTTTTAACCAATCTTGTGCATCCAATAAGTTCATTTGTGTCATTGGATTAACATTTAGGTCATTTTCGTTCTCCCTAGGCATATTCTTGTCCAATTAGAGTTTTAGACCAATCTTGTGCATCCAATAGGTATGTTTGTGTCATTGGATGATCAATTAGGTTATTTTCGTCCTCCCTAGCCTTATTCTTGTCCAATTAGGGTTTTTAACTAATCTTGTGCATCCAATAAGTTCATTTGTGTCATTGGATGATCAATTAGGTCATTTTCGTCCTCCCTAGGCATATTCTTGTCCAATTAGGGTTTTTAACCAATCTTGTGCATCCAATAGGTGTGTTTGTGTCATTGGATGATCAATTAGGTCATTTTCGTCCTCCCTAGGCATATTCTTGTCCAATTAGGGTTTTTAACCAATCTTGTGCATCCAATAGGTGTGTTTGTGTCATTGGATGATCAATTAGGTCATTTTCGTCCTCCCTAGGCTTATTCTTGTCCAATTAGGGTTTTTAATCAATCTTGTGCATCCAATAACTTGAGTTGTGTCATTCGAATAACATTTAGGTCATTTTCGTCCTCCCTAGGCTTATTCTTGTCCAATTAGGATTTTTAACCAATCTTGTGCATCCAATATGTGTGTTTGTGTCATTGGATGATCAATTAAGTCATTTTCGTCCTCTTTAGGCATATTATTGTCCAATTAGGATTTTTAACCAATCTTGTGCATCCAATAGGTGTGTTTGTGTCATTGGATGATCAATTAGGTCATTTTCGTCCTCCCTAGGCTTATTCTTGTCCAATTAGGGTTTTTAACCAATCTTGTGCATCCAACAGGTGTGTTTGTGTCGTTGGATGATCAATTAGGTCATTTTCGTCCTCCCTAGGCTTATTCTTGTCCAATTAGGGTTTTTAACCAATCTTGTGCATCCAATAGGTGTGTTTGTGTCATTGGATGATCAATTAGGTCATTTTCGTTCTCCCTAGGCTTATTCTTGTCCAATTAGGGTTTTTAACGAATCTTGTGCATCCAATAAGTTTGGTTATGTCATTGAATTAATATTTCGGTCATTTTCGTCCTCCCTAGGTATATTCTTGTCCAATTAGGGTTTTTAACCAATCTTGTGCATCCAATAGGTGTGTTTTTTGTCATTGGATGATCAATTTGGTCATTTTAGTCCTCCCTAGGCTTATTCTTGCCCAATTAGGGTTTTTAACCAATCTTGTGCATCCAATAAGTTCATTTGTGTCATTGGATTAACATTTAGGTCATTTTCGTCCTCCCTAGGCATATTCTTGTCCAATTAGGGTTTTTAACCAATCTTGTGCATCCAATAGGTGTGTTTGTGTCATTGGATGATCAATTAGGTCATTTTCGTCCTCCCTATGCTTATTCTTGTCCAATTAGGGTTTTTAACCAATCTTGTGCATCCAATAAGTTCATTTGTGTCATTGGATGATCAATTAGGTCATTTTCGTCCTTCCTAGGCATATTCTTGTCCAACTAGGGTTTTTAACCAACCTTGTGCATCCAATAGGTGTGTTTGTGTCATTGGATGATCAATTAGGTCATTTTCGTCCTCCCTAGGCTTATTCTTGTCCAATTAGGGTTTTTAACCAATCTTGTGCATCCAATAACTTTGTTTGTGTCATTGAAGTAATATTTAGGTCATTTTCCTCCTCCCTAGGCATATTCTTGTCCAATTAGGGTTTTTAACCAATCTTGTGCATCCATTAGGTGTGTTTGTGTTATTGGATGATCAATTAGGTCATTTTCGTTCTCCCTAGGCTTATTCTTGTCCAATTAGGGTTTTTAACGAATCTTGTGCATCCAATAAGTTTGGTTATGTCATTGAATTAATATTTCGGTCATTTTCGTCCTCCCTAGGTATATTCTTGTCCAATTAGGGTTTTTAACCAATCTTGTGCATCCAATAGGTGTGTTTTTTGTCATTGGATGATCAATTTGGTCATTTTAGTCCTCCCTAGGCTTATTCTTGTCCAATTAGGGTTTTTAACCAATCTAGTGCATCCAATAACTTGAGTTGTGTCATTGGATTAACATTTAGGTCATTTTCGTCCTCCCTAGGCTTATTCTTGTCCAATTAGGGTTTTTAACCAATCTTGTGCATCCAATAAGTTGAGTTGTGTCATTGGATTAACATTTAGGTCATTTTCGTCCTCCCTAGGCTTATTCTTGTCCAATTAGGGTTTTTAACCAATCTTGTGCATCCAATAAGTTCATTTGTGTCATTGGATTAACATTTAGGTCATTTTCGTCCTACCTAGGCATATTCTTGTCCAAGTAGAGTTTTAGACCAATCTTGTGCATCAAATAGGTATGTTTGTGTCATTGGATGATCAATTAGGTTATTTTCGTCCTCCCTAGGCTTATTCTTGTCCAATTAGTGTTTTTAACTAATCTTGTGCATCAAATAAGTTCATTTGTGTCAGTGGATGATCAATTAGGTCATTTTCGTCCTCCCCAGGCATATTCTTGTCCAATTAGGGTTTTTAACCAATCTTGTGCATCCAATAGGTGTGTTTGTGTCATTGGATGATCAATTAGGTCATTTTCGTCCTCCCTAGGCTTATTCTTGTCCAATTAGGGTTTTTAACCAATCTTGTGCATCCAATAAGTTCATTTGTGTCATTGGATTAACATTTAGGTCATTTTCGTCCTCCCTAGGCATATTCTTGTCCAATTTGGGTTTTTAACCAATCTTGTGCATCCAATAAGTTGAGTTGTGTCATTGGATTCACATTTAGGTCATTTTCGTCCTCCGTAGGCTTATTCTTGTCCAATTAGGGTTTTTAACCAATCTTGTGCATCGAATAGGTGTGTTTGTGTCATTGGATGATCAATTAGGTCATTTTCGTCCTCCCTAGGTTTATTCTTGTCCAATTAGGGTTTTTAACCAATCTTGTGCATCCAATAACTTGAGTTGTGTCATTGGATTCACATTTAGGTCATTTTCGTCCTCCGTAGGCTTATTCTTGTCCAAATTAGGGTTTTTAACCAATCTTGTGCATCGAATAGGTGTGTTTGTGTCATTGGATGATCAATTAGGTCATTTTCGTACTTCCTAGGCATATTCTTTTCCAATTAGGGTTTTTAACCAATCTTGTGCATCCAATAGGTGTTTTTGTGTCATTGGATGACCAATTAGGTCACTTCCGTCCTCCCTATGCTTATTCTTGTCCAATTAGGGTTTTTAACCAATCTTGTGCATCCAATAAGTTGAGTTGTGTCATTGGATTAACATTTAGGTCATTTTCGTCCTCCCTAGGCTTATTCTTGTCCAATTAGGGTTTTTAACCAATCTTGTGCATCCAATGAGTTCATTTGTGTCATTGGATTAACATTTAGGTCATTTTCGTCCTCGCTAGGCTTATTCTTGTTCAATTAGGGTTTTTAACCAATCTTGTGCATCCAATAAGTTCATTTGTGTCATTGGATTAACATTTAGGTCATTTTCGTCCTCCCTAGGCATATTCTTGTCCAATTAGGGTTTTTAACCAATCTTGTGCATCCAATAGGTGTGTTTGTGTCATTGGATGATCAATTAGGTCATTTTGTTCCTCCCTAGGCTTATTCTTGTCCAATTAGGGTTTTTAACCAATCTTGTGCATCCAATAAGTTCATTTGTGTCATTGGATGATCAATTAGGTCATTTTCGTCTTCCCAAGGCATATTCTTGTCCAATTAGGGTTTTTAACCAATCTTGTGCATCCAATAGGTGTGTTTGTGTCTTTGGATGATCAATTAGGTCATTTTCTTCGTCCCTAGGCTTATTCTTGTCCAATTAGGGTTTTTAACCAATCTTGTGCATCCAATAGGTGTGTTTGTGTCATTGGATGATCAATTAGGTCATTTTCGTCCTCCCTAGGCTTATTCTTGTCCAATTAGGGTTTTTAACCAATCTTGTGCATCCAATAGGTGTGTTTGTGTCATTGGATTATCAATTAGGTCATTTTCGACCTCCCTAGGCATATACTTGTCCAATTAGGGTTTTTAACCAATCTTGTGCATCCAATAGGTGTGTTTGTGTCATTGGATGATCAATTATGTCATTTTCGTCCTCCCTAGGCTTATTCTTGTCCAATTAGGGTTTTTAACCAATCTTGTGCATCCAATAAGTTCATTTGTGTCATTGGATTAACATTTAGGTCATTTTCGTCCTCCCTAGTCTTATTCTTGTCCAATTAGGGTTTTTAACCAATCTTGTGCATCCAATAGGTGTGTTTGTGTCATTGGATGATCAATTAGGTGATTTTTGTCCTCCCTAGGCATATTCTTGTCCAATTAGGGTTTTTAACCAATCTTGTGCATCCAATAGGTGTGTTTGTGTCATTGGATTATCAATTAGGTCATTTTCGACCTCTCTAGGCGTATACTTGTCCAATTAGGGTTTTTAACCAATCTTGTGCATCCAATAGGTGTGTTTGTGTCATTGGATGATCAATTATGTCATTTTCGTCCACCCTAGGCTTATTCTTGTCCAATTAGGGTTTTTAATTAATCTTGTGCAACCGATAAGTTTTTTTGTGTCATTGAATTAATATTTAGGTCATTTTCGTCCTCCCTAGGCATATTCTTGTCCAATTAGGGTTTTTAACAAATCTTGCGCATCCAATAGGTGTGTTTGTGTCATTGGATGATCAATTAGGTCATTTTCGTCCTCCATAGGCATATTCTTGTCCAATTAGGGTTTTTAACCAATCTTGTGCATCCAATAAGTTCATTTGTGTCATTGGATTAACATTTAGGTCATTTTCGTCCTCCCTAGTCTTATTCTTGTCCAATTAGGGTTTTTAACCAATCTTGTGCATCCAATAGGTGTGTTTGTGTCATTGGATGATCAATTAGGTGATTTTTGTCCTCCCTAGGCATATTCTTGTCCAATTAGGGTTTTTAATCAATCTTGTGCATCCAATAGGTGTGTTTGTGTCATTGGATGATCAATTAGGTCATTTTCGTCCTCCCTAGGCATATTCTTGTCCAATTAGAGTTTTTAACCAATCTTGCGCATCCAATAGGTGTGTTTGTGTCATTGGATGATCAATTAGGTCATTTACGTCCTCCCTAGGCTTATTCTAGTTCAATTAGGGTTTTTAACCAATCTTGTGCATCCAATAACTTTGTTTGTGTCATTGAATTAATATTTAGGTCATTTACGTCCTCCCTAGGCATATTCTTGTCCAATTAGGGTTTTTAACCAATCTTGGGCATCCAATAGGTGTATTTGTGTCGTTGGATGATCAATTAGGTCATTTTCGTCCTCCCTAGGCTTATTCTTGTCCAATTAGGGTTTTTAACCAATCTTGTGCATCCAATAGGTGTGTTTGTGTCATTGGATGATCAATTAGGTCATTTTCGTCCTCCCTAGGCTTATTCTTGTCCAATTAGGGTTTTTAACCAATCTTGTGCATCCAATAAGTTGAGTTGTGTCATTGGATTAACATTTAGGTCATTTTCGTCCTCCCTAGGCTTATTCTTGTCCAATTAGGGTTTTTAACCAATCTTGTGCATCCAATAGGTGTGTTTGTGTCATTGGATGATCAATTAGGTCATTTTCGTCCTCTATAGGCATATTCTTGTCCAACTAGGGTTTTCAACCAATCTTGTGTATCGAATAGGTGTGTTTGTGTCATTGGATGATCAATTAGGTCATTATCATCCTCCCTAGGCTTATTCTTGTCCAATTAGGGTTTTTAACCAATCTTGTGCATCCAATAAGTTCATTTGTGTCATTGGATTAACGTTTAGGTCATTTTCGTCCTCCCTAGGCTTATTCTTGTCCAATTAGGGTTTTTAACCAATCTTGTGCATCCAATAAGTTGAGTTGTGTCATTGGATTAACATTTAGGTCATTTTCGTCCTCCCTAGGCTTATTCTTGTCCAATTAGGGTTTTTAACCAATCTTGTGCATCCAATAGGTGTGTTTGTGTCATTGGATGATCAATTAGGTCATTTTCGTCCTCCCTAGGCTTATTCTTGCCCAATTAGGGTTTTTAACCAATCTTGTTTATCCAATAAGTTGAGTTGTGTCATTGGATTAACATTTAGGTCATTTTCGTCCTCCCTTAGCTTATTCTTGTCCAATTAGGGTTTTTAACCAATCTTGTGCATCCAATAAGTTTGTTTGTGTCATTGGATGATCAATTAGGTCATTTTCGTCCTCCCTAGGCATATTCTTGTCCAACTAGGGTTTTGAACCATTCTTGTGCATCCAATAGGTGTGTTTGTGTCATTGGATGATCAATTAGGTCATTTTCGTCCTCCCTAGGCTTATTCTTGTCCAATTAGGGTTTTTAACCAATCTTGTGCATCCAATAAGTTCATTTGTGTCATTGGATGATCAATTATGTCATTTTCGTCCTCCCTAGGCATATTCTTGTCCAACTAGGGTTTTTAACCAATCTTGTGCTTCCAACAGGTATGTTTGTGTCATTGGATGATCAATTAGGTCATTTTCGTCCTTCCTAGGCTTATTCTTGTCCAATTAGGGTTTTTAACCAATCTTGTGCATCCAATAAGTTCATTTGTGTCATTGGATTAACATTTAGGTCATTTTCGTCCTCCCTAGGCATATTCTTGTCCAATTAGGGTTTTTAACCAATCTTGTGCATCCAATAGGTGTGTTTGTGTCATTGGATGATCAATTAGGTCATTTTCGTCCTCCCTAGGCTTATTCTTGTCCAATTAGGGTTTTTAACCAATCTTGTGCATCCAATAAGTTGAGTTGTGTCATTGGATTAACATTTAGGTCATTTTCGTCCTCCCTAGGCTTATTCTTGTCCAATTAGGGTTTTTAACCAATCTTGTGCATCCAATAGGTGTGTTTGTGTCATTGGATGATCAATTAGGTCATTTTCGCCCTCCATAGGCTTATTCTTGTCCAATTAGGGTTTTTAACCAATCTTTTGCATCCAATAAGTTGAGTTGTGTCATTGGATTAACATTTAGGTCATTTTCGTCCTCCCTAGGCTTATTCTTGTCCAATTAGGGTTTTTAACCAATCTTGTGCATCCAATAAGTTCATTTGTGTCATTGGATTAACATTTAGGTCATTTTCGGCCTCCCTAGGCATATTCTTGTCCAATTAGGGTTTTTAACCAATCTTGTGCATCCAATAAGTTGAGTTGTGTCATTGGATTAACATTTAGGTCATTTTCGTCCTCCCTAGGCTTATTCTTGTCCAATTAGGGTTTTTAACCAATCTTGTGCATCCAATAGGTGTGTTTGTGTCATTGGACGAACATTTAGGTCATTTTCGTCCTCCCTAGGCATATTCTTGTCCAATTAGGGTTTTTAACCAATCTTGTGCATCCAATAGGTGTGTTTGTGTCATTGGATGATCAATTAGGTCATTTTCGTCCTCCCTATGCTTATTCTTGTCCAATTATGGATTTTAACCAATCTTGTGCATCCAATAAGTTCATTTGTGTCATTAAATGATCAACTAAGTCATTTTCGTCCTTCCTAGGCATATTCTTGTCCAACTAGGGTTTTTAACCAGTCTTGTGCATCCAATAGGTGTGTTTGTGTCATTGGATGATCAATTAGGTCATTTTCATCCTCCCAAGGCTTATTCTTGTCCAATTAGGGTTTTTAACCAATCTTGTGCATCGAATAAGTTCATTTGTGTCATTGGATTAACATTTAGGTCATTTTCGTCCTCCCTAGGCATATTCTTGTCCAATTAGGGTTTTTAACCAATCTTGTGCATCCAATAGGTGTGTTTGTGGCAATGGATGATCAATTTGGTCATTTTCGTCCTCCCTAGGCATATTCTTGTCCAATTAGAGTTTTTAACCAATCTTGTGCATCCAATAGGTGTGTTTGTGTCATTGGATGATCAATTAGGTCATTTTCGTCCTCCCTAGGCTTATTCTTGTCCAATTAGGGTTTTTAACCAATCTTGTGCATCTAATAGGTGTGTTTGTGTCATTGAATGATCAATTAAGTCATTTTCGTCCTCCCTAGGCTTATTCTTGTCCAATTAGGGTTTTTAACCAATCTTGTGCATCCGATAAGTTAGTTTGTATCATTGAATTAATATTTAGGTCATTTTCGTCCTCCCTAAGCATATTCTTGTCCAATTAGGGTTTTTAACCAATCTTGCGCATCCAATAGGTGTGTTTGTGTCATTGGATGATCAATTAGGTCATTTTCGTCCTCCCTAGGCTTATTGTTGTCCAATTAGGGTTTTTAACCAATCTTGTGCATCCAATAAGTTGAGTTGTGTCATTGGATTAACATTTAGGTCATTTTCGTCCTCCCTAGGCTTATTCTTGTCCAATTAGGGTTTTTAACCAATCTTGTGCATCCAATAGGTGTGTTTGTGTCATTGGATGATCAATTAGGTCATTTTCGTTCTCCATAGGCTTATTCTTGTCCAATTAGGGTTTTTAACCAATCTTGTGCTTCCAATAAGTTGAGTTGTGTCATTGGATTAACATTTAGGTCATTTTCGTCCTCCCTAGGCTTATTCTTGTCCAATTAGGGTTTTTAAACAATCTTGTGCATCCAATAGGTGTGTTTGTGTCATTGGATGATCAATTAGGTCATTTTCGTCCTCCATAGGCTTATTCTAGTCCAATTAGGGTTTTTAACCAATCTTGTGCATCCAATAACTTCCTTTGTGTCATTGGATTAACATTTAGGTCATTTTCGTCCTCCCTAGGCTTATTCTTGTCCAATTAGGGTTTTTAACCAATCTTGTGCATCCAATAGGTGTGTTTGTGTCATTGGATGATCAATTAGGTCATTTTCGTCCTCCATAGGCTTTTTCTTGTCCAATTAGGGTTTTTAACCGATCTTGTGCATCCAATAAGTTGAGTTGTGTCATTGGATTAACATTTAAGTCATTTTCGTCCTCCCTAGGCTTATTCTTGTCCAATTAGGGTTTTTAACCAATCTTGTGCATCCAATAGGTGTGTTTGTGTCATTGGATGATCAATTAGGTCATTTTCGTCCTCCCTAGGCTTATTCTTGTCCAATTAGGGTTTTTTACCAATCTTGTGCATCCAATAAGTTGAGTTGTGTCATTGGATTATCATTTAGGTCATTTTCGTCCTCCCTAGGCTTATTCTTGTCCAATTAGGGTTTTTAACCAATCTTGTGCATCCAATAGGTGTGTTTGTGTCATTGGATGATCAATTAGGTCATTTTCGTCCTCCATAGGCTTTTTCTTGTCCAATTAGGGTTTTTAACCGATCTTGTGCATCCAACAAGTTGAGTTGTGTCATTGGATTAACATTTAAGTCATTTTCGTCCTCCCTAGGCTTATTCTTGTCCAATTAGGGTTTTTAACCAATCTTGTGCATCCAATAAGTTCATTTGTGTCATTGGATTAACATTTAGGTCATTTTCTTCCTCCCTAGGCTTATTCTTGTCCAATTAGGGTTTTTAACCAATCTTGTGCATCCAATAGGTGTGTTTGTGTCATTGGATGATCAATTAGGTGATTTTTGTCCTCCCTAGGCATATTCTTGTCCAATTAGGGTTTTTAACCAATCTTGTGCATCCAACAATTGTGTTTGTGTCATTGGATGATCAATTAGGTCATTTTCGTCCTCCCTAGGCTTATTCTTGTCCAATTAGGGTTTTTAACCAATCTTGTGCATCCAAGAGGTGTGTTTGTGTCATTGGATGATCAATTAGGTCATTTTCGTCCTCCCTAGGCATATTCTTGTCCAATTAGAGTTTTTAACCAATCTTGTGCATCCAATAGGTGTGTTTGTGTCATTGGATGATCAATTAGGTCATTTTCGTCCTCCCTAGGCTTATTCTTGTACAATTAGGGTTTTTAACCAATCTTGTGCATCTAATAGGTGTGTTTGTGTCATTGGATGATCAATTAGGTCATTTTCGTCCTCCCTAGGCTTATTCTTGTCCAATTAGGTTTTTAACCAATCTTGTGCCTCCGACAAGTTTGTTTGTGTCATTGAATTAATATTTAGGTCATTTTCGTCTTCCCTAGGCATATTCTTGCCCAATTAGGGTTTTTAACAAATCTTGCGCATCCAATAGGTGTGTTTGTGTCATTGGATGATCAATTAGGTCATATTCGTCCTCCCTAGGCATATTCTTGTCCAATTAGGGTTTTTAACCAATCTTGTGCATCCAATAGGTGTGTTTGTGTCATTGGATGATCAATTAGGTCATTTTCGTCCTCCATAGGCTTATTCTTGTCCAATTAGGGTTTTTAACCAATATTGTGCATCCAATAAGTTGAGTTGTGTCATTGGATTAACAGTTAAGTCATTTTCGTCCTCCCTAGGCTTATTCTTGTCCAATTAGGGTTTTTAACCAAACTTGTGCATCCAATAACTTCATTTGTGTCATTGGATTAACATTTAGGTCATTTTCGTCCTCCCTAGGCTTATTCTTGTCCAATTAGGGTTTTTAACCAATCTTGTGCATCCAATAGGTGTGTTTGTGTCATTGGATGATCAATTAGGTCATTTTCGTCCTCCCTAGGCTTATTCTTGTCCAATTAGGGTTTTTTACCAATCTTGTGCATCCAATAAGTTGAGTTGTGTCATTGGATTATCATTTAGGTCATTTTCGTCCTCC
>JBBPBR010000365.1:1822-39524 GCA_037974775.1 Cicer pinnatifidum
TAGGGTTTTTAACCAATCTTGTGCATCCAATAGGTGTGTTTGAGTCATTGGATGATCAATTAGGTCATTTTCGTCCTCCCTAGGCTTATTCTTTATTAATTAGGGTTTTTAACCAATCATGTGCATCCAATAGGTGTGTTTGTGTCATTGGATGATCAATTAGGTCATTTTCGTCGTCCCTAGGCTTATTCTTGTCCAATTAGGGTTTTTAACCATTCTTGTGCATCCAATAAGTTGAGTTGTGTCATTGAATTAACATTTAGGTCATTTTCGTCCTCCCTAGGCTTATTCTGGACCAATCAGGGTTTTTAACCCATCTTGTGCATCCAATAAGTTCATTTGTGTTGAATTAATATTTAGGTCATTTTCGTCCTCCCTAGGCATATTCTTGTCCAATTAGGGTTTTTAACCAATCTTGTGCATCCAATAGGTGTGTTTGTGTCATTGGATGATCAATTAGGTCATTTTCGTCCATTCTAGGCATATTCGTGTTTAATTACGGTTTTTAACCAATCTTGTGCATCCAATAGGTATGTTTGTGTCATTGGATGATCAATTAGGTCATTTTCGTCCTCCCTAGGCATATTCTTGTCCAATTAGGGTTTTTAACCAATCTTGTGCATCCAATAGGTGTGTTTGTGTCATTGGATGATCAATTAGGCCATTTTCGACCTCCCTAGGCTTATTCTTGTCTAATTAGGGTTTTTAACCAATCTTGTGCATCCAATAGGTGTGTTTATGTCATTGGATGATCAATTAGGTCATTTTCGTCCTCCCTAGGCTTATTCTTGTCCAATTAGGGTTTTTAACCAATCTTGTGCATCCATTAACTTTGTTTGTGTCATTGAATGATCAATTAGGTCATTTTCCACCTCCCTAGGCATATTCTTGTCCAATTAGGGTTTTTAACCAATCTTGTGCATCCAATAGGCGTGTTTGTGTCATTGGATGATCAATTACGTCATTTTCGTCCTCCCTAGGCTTATTCTTGTCCAATTAGGGTTTTTAACCAATCTTGTGCATCCAATAAGTTCATTTGTGTCATTGGATGATCAATTAGGTCATTTTCGTCCTCCCTAGGCTTATTCTTGTCCAATTAGGGTTTTTAACGAATCTTGTGCATCCAATAGGTGTGTTTGTTTCATTGGATTATCAATTACGTCATTTTCGTCCTCCCTAGGCTTATTCTTGTCCAATTAGGGTTTTTAACCAATCTTGTGCATCCAATACGTTCATTTGTGTCATTGGATGATCAATTAGGTCATTTTCGTCCTCCCTAGGCTTATTCTTGTCCAATTAGGGTTTTTAACCAATCTTGTGCATCCAATAGGTGTGTTTGTGTCATTGGATGATCAATTAGGTCATCTTCGTCCTCCCGAGGCTTATTCTTCTCCAATTAGGGCTTTTAACCAATCTTGTGCATCCAATAGGTGTGTTTGTGTCATTGGATGATCAATTAGGTCATTTTCGTCCTTCCTAGGCATATTCTTGTCCAATTAGGGTTTTTAACCAATCTTGTGCATCCAATAGGTGTGTTTGTGTCATTGGATGATCAATTAGGTCATTTTCGTCCTCCCTAGGCTTATTCTTGTCCAATTAGGGTTTTTAACCAATCTTGTGCATCCAATAAGTTCATTTGTGTCATTGGATTAACATTTAGGTCAATTTCATCCTCCCTAGGCATATTCTTGTCCAATTAGGGTTTTTAACCAATCTTGTGCATCCAATATGTGTGTTTGTGTCATTGGATGATCAATTTAGGTCATTTTCGTCCTCCCTAGGCATATTCTTGTCCAATTAGCGTTTTTAACCAATCTTGTGCATCCAATAGGTGTGTTTGTGTCATTGGATGATCAATTAGGTCATTTTCGTCCTCCCTAGGCATATTCTTATCCAATTAGGGTTTTTAACCAATCTTGTGCATCCAATAGGTGTGTTTGTGTCATTGGATGATCAATTAGGTCATTTTCGTCCTTTATATGCTTATTCTAATCCAATTAGGGTTTTTAACCAATCTTGTGCATCCAATAAGTTCATTTGTGTCATTGGATGATCAATTAGGTCATTTTCGTCCTCCCTAGGCATATTCTTGTCCAACTAGGGTTTTTAACCAATCTTGTGCATCCAATAGGTGTGTTTGTGTTATTGGATGATCAATTAGGTCATTTTCATCCTCCCTAGGCTTATTCTTGTCCAATTAGGGTTTTTAACCAATCTTGTGCATCCAATAGGTGTGTTTGTGTCATTGGATGATCAATTAGGTCATTTTCGTCCTCCATAGGCTTATTCTTGTCCAATTAGGGTTTTTATCCAATCTTGTGCATCCAATAGGTGTGTTTGTGTCATTGGATGATCAATTAGGTCATTTTCGTCCTCCCTAGGCTTATTCTTGTCCAATTAGGGTTTTTAACCAATATTGTGCATCCAATAAGTTCATTAGTGTCATTGGATGATCAATTAGGTCATTTTCGTCCTCCCTAGGCATGTTCCATTCCAGCTAGGGTTTTTAACCAATCTTGTGCATCCAATAGGTGTGTTTGTGTCATTGGATGATCAATTAGGTCGTTTTCGTCCTCCCTAGGCATATTCTTGGCCAATTAGGGTTTTTAACCAATCTTGTGCATCCAATAGGTGTGTTTGTGTCATTGGATGATCAATTAGGTCATTTTCGTCCTCCCTAGGCTTATTCTTGTCCAATTAGGGTTTTTAACCAATCTTGTGCATCCAATAAGTTCATTTGTGTCATTGGATTAACATTTAGGTCATTTTCGTCCTCCCTAGGCATATTCTTGTCCAATTAGGGTTTTTAACCAATCTAGTGCATCCAATAGGTGTGTTTGTGTCATTGGATGATCAATTAGGTCATTTTCGTCCTCCTTAGGCTTATTCTTGTCCAATTAGGGTTTTTAACCAATCTTGTGCATCCAATAAGTTCATTTGTGTCATTGGATGATCAATTAGGTCATTTTCGTCCTCCCTAGGCATATTCTTGTCCAACTAGGGTTTTTAACCAATCTTGTGCATCCAATAGGTGTGTTTGTGTCATTGGATGATCAATTAGGTCATTTTCGTCCGCCCTAGGCTTATTCTTGTCCAATTAGGGTTTTTAACCAATCTTGTGCATCCAATAACTTTGTTTGTGTCATTGAATTAATATTTAGGTCATTTTCCTCCTCCCTAGGCATATTCTTGTCCAATTAGGGTTTTTAACAATTGTTGTCCATCCAATAGGTGTGTTTGTGTCATTGGATGATCAATTAGGTCATTTTCGTCCTCCCTAGGCTTATTCTTGTCCAATTAGGGTTTTTAACCAATCTTGTGCATCCAATAAGTTCATTTGTGTCATTGGATGATCAATTAGGTCATTGTCGTCCTCCCTAGGTATATTCTTGTCCAACTAGGGTTTTTAACCAATCTTGTGCATCCAATAGATGTGTTTCTATCTTTGGATGATCAATTAGGTCATTTCCGTCCTCCCTAGGCTTATTCTTGTCCAATTAGGGTTTTGAACGAATCTTGTGCATCCAATAGGTGTGTTTGTGTCATTGGATGATCAATTAGGTCATTTTCGTCCTCCCTAGGCTTATTCTTGTCCAATTAGGGTTTTTAACCAATCTTGTGCATCCAATAAGTTCATTTGTGTCATTGGATGATCAATTATGTCATTTTCGTCCTCCCTAGGCATATTCTTGTCCAACTAGGGTTTTTAACCAATCTTGTGCTTCCAACAGGTATGTTTGTGTCATTGGATGATCAATTAGGTCATTTTCGTCCTTCCTAGGCTTATTCTTGTCCAATTAGGGTTTTTAACCAATCTTGTGCATCCAATAAGTTCATTTGTGTCATTGGATTAACATTTAGGTCATTTTCGTCCTCCCTAGGCATATTCTTGTCCAATTAGGGTTTTTAACCAATCTTGTGCATCCAATAGGTGTGTTTGTGTCATTGGATGATCAATTAGGTCATTTTCGTCCTCCCTAGGCTTATTCTTGTCCAATTAGGGTTTTTAACCAATCTTGTGCATCCAATAAGTTCATTTGTGTCATTGGATTTACATTTAGGTCATTTTCGTCCTCCCTAGGCATATTCATGTCCAATTAGGGTTTTTAACAAATCTTGTGCATCCAATAGGTGTGTTTGTGTCATTGGATGATCAATTAGGTCATTTTCGTCCTCCCTAGGCTTATTCTTGTCCAATTAGGGTTTTTAACCAATCTAGTGAATCCAATAAGTTCATTTGTGTCATTGGATTTACATTTAGGTCATTTTCGTCCTCCCTAGGCATATTCTTGTCCAATTAGGGTTTTTAACCAATCTTGTGCATCCAATAGGTGTGTTTGTGTCATTGGATGATCAATTATGTCATTTTCGTCCTCCCTAGGCATATTCTTGTTCAATTAGGGTTTTTAACCAGTCTTGTGCATCCAATAGGTGTGTTTGTGTCATTGGATGATCAATTAGGTCATTTTCGTACTCCCTAGGCTTGTTCTTGTCCAATTAGGGTTTTTAACCAATCTTGTGCATCCAATAGGTGTGTTTGTGTCATTGGATGATCAATTAGGTCATTTTCGTCCTCCCTAGGCTTATTCTTGTCCAATTTGGATTTTTAACCAATCTTGTGCATCCAATAAGTTCATTTGTGTCATTGGATGATCAATTAGGTCATTTTCGTCCTCCCTAGGCATATTCTTGTCCAACTAGGGTTTTTAACCAATCTTGTGCATCCAATAGGTGTGTTTGAGTCATTGGATGATCAATTAGGTCATTTTCGTCCTCCCTAGGCTTATTCTTTATTAATTAGGGTTTTTAACCAATCATGTGCATCCAATAGGTGTGTTTGTGTCATTGGATGATCAATTAGGTCATTTTCGTCGTCCCTAGGCTTATTCTTGTCCAATTAGGGTTTTTAACCATTCTTGTGCATCCAATAAGTTGAGTTGTGTCATTGAATTAACATTTAGGTCATTTTCGTCCTCCCTAGGCTTATTTTGGACCAATCAGGGTTTTTAACCCATCTTGTGCATCCAATAAGTTCATTTGTGTTGAATTAATATTTAGGTCATTTTCGTCCTCCCTAGGCATATTCTTGTCCAATTAGGGTTTTTAACCAATCTTGTGCATCCAATAGGTGTGTTTGTGTCATTGGATGATCAATTAGGTCATTTTCGTCCATTCTAGGCATATTCGTGTTTAATTACGGTTTTTAACCAATCTTGTGCATCCAATAGGTATGTTTGTGTCATTGGATGATCAATTAGGTCATTTTCGTCCTCCCTAGGCATATTCTTGTCCAATTAGGGTTTTTAACCAATCTTGTGCATCCAATAGGTGTGTTTGTGTCATTGGATGATCAATTAGGCCATTTTCGACCTCCCTAGGCTTATTCTTGTCTAATTAGGGTTTTTAACCAATCTTGTGCATCCAATAGGTGTGTTTATGTCATTGGATGATCAATTAGGTCATTTTCGTCCTCCCTAGGCTTATTCTTGTCCAATTAGGGTTTTTAACCAATCTTGTGCATCCATTAACTTTGTTTGTGTCATTGAATGATCAATTAGGTCATTTTCCACCTCCCTAGGCATATTCTTGTCCAATTAGGGTTTTTAACCAATCTTGTGCATCCAATAGGCGTGTTTGTGTCATTGGATGATCAATTACGTCATTTTCGTCCTCCCTAGGCTTATTCTTGTCCAATTAGGGTTTTTAACCAATCTTGTGCATCCAATAGGTGTGTTTGTGTCATTGGATGATCAATTAGGTTATTTTCGTCCTCCCTAGGCTTATTCTTGTCCAATTAGGGTTTTAACTAATCTTGTGCATCCAATAAGTTCATTTGTGTCATTGGATGATCAATTAGGTCATTTTCGACCTCCCTAGGCATATTCTTGTCCAATTAGGGTTTTTAACCAATCTTGTGCATCCAATTGGTGTGTTTGTGTCATTGGATGATCAATTAGGTCATTTTCGTCCTCCCTAGGCTTATTCTTGTCCAATTAGGGTTTTTAACCAATCTTTTGCATCCAATAGGTGTGTTTGTGTCATTGGATGATCGATTAGGTCATTTTCGTCCTCCCTAGGCATATTCTTGTCCAATTAGTTTTTTTAACCAATCTTGTGCATCCAATAGGTGTGTTTGTGTCATTGGATGATCAATTAGGTCATTTTCGTCCTCCCTAGGCATATTCTTGTCCAATTAGGGTTTTTAACCAATCTTGTGCATCCAATAGGTGTGTTTGTGTCATTGGATGATCAATTAGGTCATTTTCGTCCTCCCTAGGCATATTCTTGTCCAATTAGGGTTTTTAACGAATCTTGTGCATCCAATTGGTGTGTTTGTGTCATTGGATGTTCAATTAGGTCATTTTCGTCCTCCCTAGGCTTATTCTTGTCCAATTAGAGTTTTTAACCAATCTTGTGCATCCAATAAGTTGAGTTGTGTCATTGGATTAACATTTAGGTGATTTTCGTCCTCCCTAGGCTTATTCTTGTCCAATTAGGGTTTTTAACCAATCTTGTGCATCCAATAGGTGTGTTTGTGTCATTGGATGATCAATTAGGTCATTTTAGTCCTCCCTAGGCTTATTCTTGCCCAATTAGGGTTTTTAACCAATCTTGTGCATCCAATAAGTTGAGTTGTGTCATTGGATTAACATTTAGGTCATTTTCGTCCTCCCTAGGCTTATTTTGTCTGATTAGGGTTTTTAACCAATCTTGTGCATCCAATAAGTTCATTTGTGTCATTGGATTAACATTTAGGTCATTTTCGTCCTCCCTAGGCATATTCTTGTCCAATTAGAGTTTTAGACCAATCTTGTGCATCCAATAGGTGTGTTTGTGTCATTGGATTATCAGTTAGGTTATTTTCGTCCTCCCTAGGCTTATTCTTGTCCAATTAGGGTTTTTAACCAATCTTGTGCATCCAATAAGTTCATTTGTGTCATTGGATGATCAATTAGGTCATTTTCGTCCTCCCTAGGCATATTCTTGTCCAACTAGGGTTTTTAACCAATCTTGTGCATCCAATAGGTGTGTTTGTGTCTTTGGATGATCAATTGGGTCATTTTCGTCCTCCCTACGCTTATTCTTGTCCAATTAGGGTTTTTAACCAATCTTGTGCATCCAATAGGTGTGTTTGTGTCATTGGATGATCAATTAGGTCATTTTCGTCCTCCCTAGGCTTATTCTGGTCCAATTAGGGTTTTTAACCAATCTTGTGCATCCAATAAGTTGAGTTGTGTCATTGAATTAACATTTAGGTCATTTTCGTTCTCCCTAGGCTTATTCTTTTCAATTAAGGTTTTTAACCAATCTTGTGCATCCAATAAGTTCATTAGTGTCATTGGATGATCAATTAGGTCATTTTCGTCCTCCCTAGCCATATTCTTGTCCAATTAGGGTTTTTAACCAATCTTGTGCATCCAATAGGTGTGTTTGTGTCATTGGATGATCAATTAGGTCATTTTCGTCCTCCCTAGGCTTATTCTTGTCCAATTAGGGTTTTTAACCAATCTTGTGCATCCAATAGGTGTGTTTGTGTCATTGGATGATCAATTAGGTCATTTTCGTCCTCCCTAGGCTTATTCTTGTCCAATTAGGGTTTTTAACCAATCTTGTGCATCCAATAAGTTCATTTGTGTCATTGGATGATCAATTAGGTCATTTTCGTCCTCCCTAGGCTTATTCTTGTCCAATTAGGGTATTTAACCAATCTTGTGCATCCAATAACTTTGTTTGTGTCATTGAATTAATATTTAGGTCATTTTCGTCCTCCCTAGGCATATTCTTGTCCAATTAGGGTTTTTAACCAATCTTGTGCATCCAATAGGTGTGTTTGTGTCATTGGATGATCAATTAGGTCATTTTCGTCCTCCCTAGGCTTATTCTTGTCCAATTAGGGTTTTTAACCAATCTTGTGCATCCAATAAGTTCATTTGTGTCATTGGATGATCAATTAGGTCATTTTCGTCCTCCCTAGGCTTATTCTTGTCCAATTAGGGTTTTTAACCAATCTTGTGCATCCAATAAGTTCATTTGTGTCATCGGATGATCAATTAGGTCATTTTCGTCCTCCCTAGGCTTATTCTTGTCCAACTAGGGTTTTTAACCAAGCTTGTGCCTCCAATAGGTGTGTTTGTGTCATTGGATGATCAATTAGGTCATTTTCGTCCTCCCTAGGCTTATTCTTGTCCAATTTGGGTTTTTAACCAATCTTGTGTGTCCAATAAGTTCATTTGTGTTATTGGATTAACATTTAGGTCATATTCGTCCTCCCTAGGCATATTCTTGTCCAATTAGGGTTTTTAACCAATCTTGTGCATCCAATAGGTGTGTTTGTGTCATTGGATGATCAATTAGGTCATTTTCGTCCTCCCTAGGCTTATTCTTGTCCAATTAGGGTTTTTAACCAATCTTGTGCATCCAATAAGTTTGTTTGTGTCATTGAATTAATATTTAGGTCATTTTCGTCCTCCCTAGGCATATTCTTGTCCAATTAGGGTTTTTAAACAATCTAGTGCATCCAATAGGTGTGTTTGTGTCATTGGATGATCAATTAGGTCATTTTCATCCTTCCTAGGCTTATTCTTGTCCAATTAGGGTTTTTAACCAATCTTGTGCATCCAATAAGTTTGTTTGTGACATTGAATTAATATTTAGGTCATTTTCGTCCTCCCAAGGCATATTCTTGTCCAATTAGGGTTTTTAACCAATCTTGTGCATCCAATAGGTGTGTTTGTGTCATTGGATGATCAATTAGGTCGTTTTTGTGCTCCCTAGGCTTATTCTTGTCCAATTAGGGTTTTTAACCAATCTTGTGCATCCAATAAGTTTGTTTGTGTCATTGAATTAATATTTAGGTCATTTTCGTCCTCCCTAGGCATATTCTTGTCCAATTAGGGTTTTTAACCAATCTTGTGCATCCAATAGGTGTGTTTGTGTCATTGGATGATCAATTAGGTCATTTTTGTCCTCCCTAGGCTTATTCTTGTCCAATTATGGTTTTTAACCAATCTTGTGCATCCTATAGGTGTGTTTGTGTCATTGGATGATGAATTAGGCCATTTTCGTCCTCCCTAGGCATGTTCTTGTCCAACTAGGGTTTTTAACCAATCTTGTGCATCCAATAGGTGTGTTTGTGTCATTGGATGATCAATTAGGTCATTTTCGTCCTCCCTAGGCTTATTCTTGTCCAATTAGGGTTTTTAACCAATCTTGTGCATCCAATAAGTTCATTTGTGTCATTGGATGATCAAGTAGGTCATTTTCGTCCTCCCTAGGTATATTCTTGTCCAACTAGGGTTTTTAACCAATCTTGTGCATCCAATAGATGTGTTTGTGTCTTTGGATTATCAATTAGGTAATTTTCGTCCTCCCTAGGCTTATTCTTGTCCAATTAGGGTTTCTAGCCAATCTTGTGCATCCAATAAGTTCATTTGTGTTATTGGATGATCAATTAGGTCATTTTCGTCCTCCCTATGCATATTGTTGTCCAACTAGGGTTTTTAACCAATCTTGTGCATCCAATAGGTGTGTTTGTGTCATTGGATGATCAATTAGGTCATTTTCGTCCTCCCTAGGCTTATTCTTGTCCAATTAGGGTTTTTAACCAATCTAGTGCATCCAATAAGTTTGTTTGTGTCATTGAATTAATATTTAGGTCATTTTCGTCCTCCCTAGGCATATTCTTGTCCAATTAGGGTTTTTAACCAATCTTGTGCATCCAATAGGTGTGTTTGTGTCATTGGATGATCAATTAGGTCATTTTCGTCCTCCCTAGGCTTATTCTTGTCCAATTAGGGTTTTTAACCAATGTTGTGCATCCAATAGGTTTGTTTGTGTCATTGGATTATCAATTAGGTCATTTTCGTCCTCCCTAGGCATATTCTTGTCCAATTAGGGTTTTTAACCAATCTTGTGCATCCAATAGGTGTGTTTGTGTCATTGGATTATCAATTAGGTCATTTTCGTCCCCCATAGGCATATTCTTGTCCAATTAGGGTTTTTAACCAATCTTGTGCATCCAATAGCTGTGTTTGTGTCATTGGATGATCAATTAGGTCATTTTCGTCCTCCCTAGGCTTATTCTTGTCCAATTATGGTTTTTAACCAATCTTGTGCATCCAATAGGTGTGTTTGTGTCATTGGATGATCAATTAGGTCATGTTCGTCCTCCCTAGGCTTATTCTTGTCCAATTAGGGTTTTTAACCAATCTTGTGCATCCAATAAGTTCATTAGTGTCATTGGATGATCAATTAGGTCATTTTCGTCCTCCCTAGGCATGTTCTTGTCCAATTATGGTTTTTAACCAATCTTGTGCATCCAATAGGTGTGTTTGTGTCATTGGATGATCAATTAGGTCATTTTCGTCCTCCCTAGGCTTATTCTTGTCCAATTAGGGTTTTTAACCAATCTTGTGCATCCGATAAGTTTGTTTGTGTCATTGAATTAATATTTAGGTCATTTTCGTCCTCCCTAGGCATATTCTTGTCCAATTTGGGTTTTTAAGCAATCTTGGGCATCCAATAGGTGTGTTTGTGTCATTGGATGATCAATTAGGTCATTTTCGTCCTCCCTAGGCATATTCTTGTCCAATTAGGGTTTTTAACCAATCTTGTGCATCCAATAGGTGTGTTTGTGTCATTGGATGATCAATTAGGTCATTTTCGTCCTCCCTAGGCTTATTCTTGTCCAATTAGGGTTTTTAACCAATCTTGTGCATCCGATAAGTTTGTTTGTGTCATTGAATTAATATATAGGTAATTTTCGTCCTCCCTAGGCATATTCTTGTCCAATTAGGGTTTTTAACCAATCTTGTGCATCCAATAGGTGTGTTTGTGTCATTGGATGATCAATTAGGTCATTTTCGTCCTCCCTAGGCTTATTCTTGTCCAATTAGGGTTTTTAACCAATCTTGTGCATCCAATAAGTTGAGTTGTGTCATTGGATTAACATTTAGGTCATTTTCGTCCTCCCTAGGCTTATTCTTGTCCAATTAGGGTTTTTAACCAATCTTGTGCATCCAATAACTTTGTTTGTGTCCTTGAATTAATATTTAGGTCATTTTCGTCATCCCTAGGCATATTCTTGTCAAATTAGGGTTTTTAACCAATCTTGTGCATCCAATAGGTGTGTCTGTGTCATTGGATGATCAATTAGGTCATTTTCGTCCTCCCTAGGCATATTCTTGTCCAATTAGGGTTTTTAACCAATCTTGTGCATCCAATAGGTGTGTTTGTGTCATTGGATGATCAATTAGGTCATTTTCGTCCTCCCTAGGCTTATTCTTGTCCAATTAGGGTTTTTAACCAATCTTGTGCATCCAATAAGTTGAGTTGTGTCATTGGATTAACATTTAGGTCATTTTCGTCCTCCCTAGGCTTATTCTTGTCCAATTAGGGTTTTTAACCAATCTTGTGCATCCAATAAGTTCATTTGTGTCATTGGATTAACATTTAGGTCATTTTCGTCCTCCCTAGGCATATTCTTGTCCAATTAGAGTTTTAGACCAATCTTGTGCATCCAATAGGTGTGTTTGTGTCATTGGATGGTCAATTAGGTTATTTTCGTCCTCCCTAGCCTTATTCTTGTCCAATTAGGGTTTTTAACTAATCTTGTGCATCCAATAAGTTCATTTGTGTCATTGGATGATCAATTAGGTCATTTTCGTCCTCCCTAGGCATATTCTTGTCCAATTAGGGTTTTTAACCAATCTTGTGCATCCAATAGGTGTGTTTGTGTCATTGGATGATCAATTAGGTCATTTTCGTCCTCCCTAGGCATATTCTTGTCCAATTAGGGTTTTTAACCAATCTTGTGCATCCAATAGGTGTGTTTGTGTCATTGGATGATCAATTAGGTCATTTTCGTCCACCATAGACTTATTCTTGTCCAATTAGTGTTTTTAACCAATCTTGTGCATCCAATAGGTGTGTTTGTGTCATTGGATGATCAATTAGGTCATTTTCGTCCTCCCTAGGCTTATTCTTGTCCAATTAGGGTTTTTAACCAATCTTGTGCATCCAATACGTTCATTTGTGTCATTAGATTAACTTTTAGGTCATTTTCGTCCTCCCTAGGCATATTCTTGTCCAATTAGAGTTTTAGACCAATCTTGTGCATCCAATAGGTGTGTTTGTGTCATTGGATGATCAATTAGGTTATTTTCGTCCTCCCTAGGCTTATTCTTGTCCAATTAGGGTTTTTAACTAATCTTGTCATCCAATTAGTTCATTTGTGTCATTGGATGATCAATTAGGTCATTTTCGTCCTCCCTAGGCATATTCTTGTCCAATTAGGGTTTTTAACCAATCTTGTGCATCCAATAGGTGTGTTTGTGTCATTGGATGATCAATTAGGTCATTTTCGTCCTCCCTAGGCTTATTCTTGTCCAATTAGGGTTTTTAACCAATCTTGTGCATCCAATAAGTTCATTTGTGTCATTGGATTAACAATTAGGTTATTTTCGTCCTCCCTAGGCTTATTCTTGTCCAATTAGGGTTTTTAACCAATCTTGTGCATCCAATAGGTGTGTTTGTGTCATTGGATGATCAATTAGGTCATTTTCGTCCTCCCTAGGCAAATTCTTGTCCAATTAGGGTTTTTAACCAATCTTGTGCATCCAATAACTTTGTTTGTGTCATTGAATTAATATTTAGGTCATTTTCGTCTTCCCTAGGCATATTCTTGTCCAATTAGGGTATTTAACCAATCTTGTGCATCCAATAGGAGTGTTTGTGTCATTGGATGATCAATTAGGTCATTTTCGTCCTCCCTAGGCTTATTCTTGTCCAATTAGGGTTTTTAACCAATCTTGTGCATCCAATAAGTTCATTTGTGTCATTGGATGATCAATTAGGTCATTTTCGTCCTCCCTAGGCATATTCTTGTCCAACTAGGGTTTTTAACCAATCTTGTGCTTCCAATAGGTGTGTTTGTGTCATTGGATGATCAATTAGGTCATTTTCGTCCTCCCTAGACTTATTCTTGTCCAATTAGGGTTTTAAACCAATCTTGTGCATCCAATAGGTGTGTTTGTGTCATTGGATGATCAATTAGGTCATTTTCGTCCTCCCTAGGCTTATTCTTGTCCAATTAGGGTTTTTAACCAATCTTGTGCATCCAATAAGTTCATTTGTGTCATTGGATGATCAATTAGGTCATTGTCGTCCTCCCTAGGTATATTCTTGTCCAACTAGGGTTTTTAACCAATCTTGTGCATCCAATAGATGTGTTTCTATCTTTGGATGATCAATTAGGTCATTTCCGTCCTCCCTAGGCTTATTCTTGTCCAATTAGGGTTTTGAACGAATCTTGTGCATCCAATAGGTGTGTTTGTGTCATTGGATGATCAATTAGGTCATTTTCGTCCTCCCTAGGCTTATTCTTGTCCAATTAGGGTTTTTAACCAATCTTGTGCATCCAATAAGTTCATTTGTGTCATTGGATGATCAATTCGGTCATTTTCGTCCTCCCTAGGCATATTCTTGTCCAACTAGGGTTTTTAACCAATCTTGTGCATCCAATAGGTGTGTTTGTGTCATTGGATGATCAATTAGGTCATTTTCGTCCTCCCTAGGCTTATTCTTGTCCAATTACGGTTTTTAACAAATCTTGTGCATCCAATAGGTGTGTTTGTGTCATTGGATGATCAATTAGGTCATTTTCGTCCTCCCTAGGCATATTCTTGTCCAATTAGGGTTTTTAACCAATCTTGTGCATCCAATAGGTGTGTTTGTGTCATTGGATGATCAATTAGGTCATTTTCGTCCTCCCTAGGCATATTCTTGTCCAACTAGGGTTTTTAACCAATCTTGTGCATCCAATAGGTGTGTTTGAGTCATTGGATGATCAATTAGGTCATTTTCGTCCTCCCTAGGCTTATTCTTTATTAATTAGGGTTTTTAACCAATCATGTGCATCCAATAGGTGTGTTTGTGTCATTGGATGATCAATTAGGTCATTTTCGTCGTCCCTAGGCTTATTCTTGTCCAATTAGGGTTTTTAACCATTCTTGTGCATCCAATAAGTTGAGTTGTGTCATTGAATTAACATTTAGGTCATTTTCGTCCTCCCTAGGCTTATTCTGGACCAATCAGGGTTTTTAACCCATCTTGTGCATCCAATAAGTTCATTTGTGTTGAATTAATATTTAGGTCATTTTCGTCCTCCCTAGGCATATTCTTGTCCAATTAGGGTTTTTAACCAATCTTGTGCATCCAATAGGTGTGTTTGTGTCATTGGATGATCAATTAGGTCATTTTCGTCCATTCTAGGTATATTCGTGTTTAATTACGGTTTTTAACCAATCTTGTGCATCCAATAGGTATGTTTGTGTCATTGGATGATCAATTAGGTCATTTTCGTCCTCCCTAGGCATATTCTTGTCCAATTAGGGTTTTTAACCAATCTTGTGCATCCAATAGGTGTGTTTGTGTCATTGGATGATCAATTAGGTCATTTTCGTCCTCCCTAGGCTTATTCTTGTCCAATTAGGGTTTTTAACCAATCTTGTGCATCCAATAAGTTCATTTGTGTCATTGGATGATCAATTAGGTCATTTTCGTCCTCCCTATGCATATTCTTGTCCAACTAGGGTTTTAAACCAATCTAGTGCATCCAATAGGTGTGTTTGTGTCATTGGATGATCAATTAGGTCATTTTCGTCCTCCCTAGGCTTATTCTTGTCCAATTAGGGTTTTTAACCAATCTTGTGCATCCAATAGGTGTGTTTGTGTCATTGGATGATCAATTAGGTCATTTTCGTCCTCCCTAGGCTTATTCTTGTCCAATTAGGGTTTTTAACCAATCTTGTGCATCCAATAGGTGTGTGTGTGTCATTGGATGATCAATTAGGTCATTTTCGTCCTCCCTAGGCTTATTCTTGTCCAAATTAGGGTTTTTAACCAATCTTGTGCATCCAATAACTTTGTTTGTGTCATTGAATTAATATTTATGTCATTTTCGTCCTCCCTAGGCATATTCTTGTCCAATTAGGGTTTTTAACCAATCTTGTGCATCCAATAGGTGTGTTTGTGTCATTGGATGATCAATTAGGCCATTTTCGACCTCCCTAGGCTTATTCTTGTCCAATTAGGGTTTTTAACCAATCTTGTGCATCCAATAGGTGTGTTTATGTCATTGGATGATCAATTAGGTCATTTTCGTCCTCCCTAGGCTTATTCTTGTCCAATTAGGGTTTTTAACCAATCTTGTGCATCCAATAGGCGTGTTTGTGTCATTGGATGATCAATTACGTCATTTTCGTCCTCCCTAGGCTTATTCTTGTCCAATTAGGGTTTTTAACCAATCTTGTGCATCCAATAAGTTCATTTGTGTCATTGGATGATCAATTAGGTCATTTTCGTCCTCCCTAGGCTTATTCTTGTCCAATTAGGGTTTTTAACGAATCTTGTGCATCCAATAGGTGTGTTTGTTTCATTGGATTATCAATTATGTCATTTTCGTCCTCCCTAGGCATATTCTTGTCCAATTAGGGTTTTTAACCAATCTTGTGCATCCAATAGGTGTGTTTGTGTCATTGGATGATCAATTATGTCATTTTCGTCCTCCCTAGGCTTATTCTTGTCCAATTATGGTTTTTAACCAATCTTGTGCATCCAATAGGTGTGTTTGTGTCATTGGATTATCAATTATGTCATTTTCGTCCTCCCTAGGCATATTCTTGTCCAATTAGGTTTTTTAACCAATCTTGTGCATCCAATAGGCGTGTTTGTGTCATTGGATGATCAATTATGTCATTTTCGTCCTCCCTAGGCATATTCTTGTCCAATTAGGGTTTTTAACCAATCTTGTGCATCCAATACGTTTGTTTGTGTCATTGAATTAATATTTAGGTCATTTTCGTCCTCCCTAGGCATATTCTTGTCCAATTAGGGTTTTTAACCAATCTTGTGCATCCAATAGGTGTGTTTGTTTCATTGGATGATCAATAAGGTCATTGTCGTCCTCCCAAGGCATATTCTTGTCCAATTAGGGTTTTTAACCAATCTTGTGCATCCAATAGGTGTGTTTGTGTCCTTGGATGATCAATTAGGCCATTTTCGTCCTCCCTAGGCTTATTCTTGACCAAATAGGGGTTTTAACCAATCTTGTACATCCAGTAGGTGCGTTTGTGTCATTGGATGATCAATTAGGTCATTTTCGTCCTCCCTAGGCTTATTCTTGTCCAATTAGGGTTTTTAACCAATCTTGTGCATCCGATAAGTTTGTTTGTGTCATTGAATTAATATTTAGGTCATTTTCGTCCTCCCTAGGCATATTCTTGTCCAATTAGGGTTTTTTACCAATCTTGTGCATCCGATAAGTTTGTTTGTGTCATAGAATTAATATTTAGGTCATTTTCGTCCTCCCTAGGCATATTCTTGTCCAATTAGGGTTTTTAACCAATCTTGTGCATCCAATAGGTGCGTTTGTGTCATTGGATGATCAATAAGGTCATTTTCATCCTCCCTAGGCATATTCTTGTCCAATTAGGGTTTTTAACCAATCTTGTGCATCCAATAGGTGTGTTTGTGTCCTTGGATGATCAATTAGGCCATTTTCGTCCTCCCTAGGCTTATTCTTGACCAAATAGGGTTTTTAACCAATCTTGTGCATCCAGTAGGTGCGTTTGTGTCATTGGATGATCAATTAGGTCATTTTCGTCCTCCCTAGGCTTATTCTTGTCCAATTAGGGTTTTTAACCAATCTTGTGCATCCGATAAGTTTGTTTGTGTCATTGAATTAATATTTAGGTCATTTTCATCCTCCCTAGTCATATTCTTGTCCAATTAGGGTTTTTTTACCAATCTTGTGAATCCGATAAGTTTGTTTGTGTCATTGAATTAATATTTAGGTCATTTTCGTCCTCACTATGCTTATTGTTGTCCAATTAGGGTTTTTAACCAATCTTGTGCATCCAATAAGTTTGTTTGTGTCATTGAATTAATATTTAGGTCATTTTTGACCTCCCTAGGCATCATCTTGTCCAATTAGGGTTTTTAACCAATCTTGTGCATCCAATAGGTGTGTTTGTGTGATTGGATGATCAATTAGGTCATTTTCGTCCTCCCTAAGCTTATTCTTGTCCAATTGGGGTTTTTAACCAACTTGTGCATCCAATAAGTTCATTTGTGTCATTGGATTAACATTTAGGTCATTTTCGTCCTCCCTAGGCATATTTTGTCCTATTAGGGTTTTTAACCAATCTTGAGCATCCAATAGGTGTGTTTGTGTCATTGGATGATCAATTTAGGTCATTTTCGTTCTCCCTAGGCATATTCTTGTCCAATTAGGGTTTTTAACCAATCTTGTGCATCCAATAGGTGTGTTTGTGTCATTGGATGATCAATTAGGTCATTTTCGTCCTCCCTAGGCTTATTCTTGTCCAAATAGGGTTTTTAACCAATCTTGTGCATCCAATAACTTTGTTTGTGTCATTGAATTAATATTTAGGTCATTTTCGTCCTCCCTAGGCATATTCTTGTCCAATTAGGGTTTTTAACCAATCTTGTGCATCCAATAGGTGTGTTTGTGTCTTTGGATGATCAATTAGGTCATTTTCGTCCACCCTAGGCTTATTCTTGTCCAATTGGGGTTTTTAACCAACTTGTGCATCCAATAAGTTCATTTGTGTCATTGGATTAACATTTAGGTCATTTTCGTCCTCCCTAGGCATATTTTGTCCTATTATGGTTTTTAACCAATCTTGAGCATCCAATAGGCGTGTTTGTGTCATTGGATGATCAATTTAGGTCATTTTCGTTCTCCCTAGGCATATTCTTGTCCAATTAGGGTTTTTAACCAATCTTGTGCATCCAATAGTTGTGTTTGTGTCATTGGATGATCAATTAGGTCATTTTCGTTCTCCCTAGGCTTATTCTTGTCCAATTAGGGTTTTTAACCAATCTTGTGCATCCAATAGGTGTGTTTGTGTCATTGGATGATCAATTAGGTCATTTTCGTCCTCCCTAGGCTTATTCTTGTCCAATTAGGGTTTTTAACCAATCTTGTGCATCCAATAGGTGTGTTTGTGTCATTGGATGATCAATTAGGTCATTTTCGTCCTCCCTAGGCTTATTCTTGTCCAATTAGGGTTTTTAACCAATCTTGTGCATCCAATAAGTTCATTTGTGTCATTGGATGATCAATTAGGTCATTTTCGTCCTCCCTAGGCTTATTCTTGTCCAATTAGGGTATTTAACCAATCTTGTGCATCCAATAACTTTGTTTGTGTCATTGAATTAATATTTAGGTCATTTTCGTCCTCCCTAGGCATATTCTTGTCCAATTAGGGTTTTTAACCAATCTTGTGCATCCAATAGGTGTGTTTGTGTCATTGGATGATCAATTAGGTCATTTTCGTCCTCCCTAGGCTTATTCTTGTCCAATTAGGGTTTTTAACCAATCTTGTGCATCCAATAAGTTCATTTGTGTCATTGGATGATCAATTAGGTCATTTTCGTCCTCCCTAGGCTTATTCTTGTCCAATTAGGGTTTTTAACCAATCTTGTGCATCCAATAAGTTCATTTGTGTCATCGGATGATCAATTAGGTCATTTTCGTCCTCCCTAGGCTTATTCTTGTCCAACTAGGGTTTTTAACCAAGCTTGTGCCTCCAATAGGTGTGTTTGTGTCATTGGATGATCAATTAGGTCATTTTCGTCCTCCCTAGGCTTATTCTTGTCCAATTTGGGTTTTTAACCAATCTTGTGTGTCCAATAAGTTCATTTGTGTTATTGGATTAACATTTAGGTCATATTCGTCCTCCCTAGGCATATTCTTGTCCAATTAGGGTTTTTAACCAATCTTGTGCATCCAATAGGTGTGTTTGTGTCATTGGATGATCAATTAGGTCATTTTCGTCCTCCCTAGGCTTATTCTTGTCCAATTAGGGTTTTTAACCAATCTTGTGCATCCAATAAGTTTGTTTGTGTCATTGAATTAATATTTAGGTCATTTTCGTCCTCCCTAGGCATATTCTTGTCCAATTAGGGTTTTTAAACAATCTAGTGCATCCAATAGGTGTGTTTGTGTCATTGGATGATCAATTAGGTCATTTTCATCCTTCCTAGGCTTATTCTTGTCCAATTAGGGTTTTTAACCAATCTTGTGCATCCAATAAGTTTGTTTGTGACATTGAATTAATATTTAGGTCATTTTCGTCCTCCCAAGGCATATTCTTGTCCAATTAGGGTTTTTAACCAATCTTGTGCATCCAATAGGTGTGTTTGTGTCATTGGATGATCAATTAGGTCGTTTTTGTGCTCCCTAGGCTTATTCTTGTCCAATTAGGGTTTTTAACCAATCTTGTGCATCCAATAAGTTTGTTTGTGTCATTGAATTAATATTTAGGTCATTTTCGTCCTCCCTAGGCATATTCTTGTCCAATTAGGGTTTTTAACCAATCTTGTGCATCCAATAGGTGTGTTTGTGTCATTGGATGATCAATTAGGTCATTTTTGTCCTCCCTAGGCATATTCTTGTCCAGCTAGGGTTTTTAACCAATCTTGTGCTTCCAATAGGTGTGTTTGTGTCATTAGATGATCAATTAGGTCATTCTGGTCCTCCCTAGGCTTATTCTTGTCCAATTAGGGTTTTTAACCAATCTTGTGCATCCAATAGGTGTGTTTGTGTCATTGGATGATCAATTAGGTCATTTTCGTCCTCCCTAGGCTTATTCTTGTCCAATTAGGGTTTTTAACCAATCTTGTGCATCCAATAAGTTTGTTTATGTCATTGAATTAATATTTAGGTCATTTTCGTCCTCCCTAGGCATATTGTTGTCCAATTAGGGTTTTTAACCAATCTTGTGCATCCAATAGGTGTTTTTGTGTCACTAGATGATCAATTTAGGTCATTTTAGTTCTCCCTAGGCATATTCTTGTCCAATTAGGATTTTTAACCAATCTTGTGCATCCAATAGGTGTGTTTGTGTCATTGGATGATCAATTAGGTCATTTTCGTCCTCCCTAGGCTTATTCTTGTCCAATTAGGGTTTTTAACCAATCTTGTGCATCCAATAAGTTCATTTGTGTCATTGGATGATCAATTAGGTCATTTTCGTCCTCCCTAGGCTAATTCTTGTCCAATTAGGGTTTTTAACCAATCTTGTGCATCCAATAGGTGTGTTTGTGTCATTGGATGATCAATTAGGTCATTTTTGTCCTCCTTAGGCTTATTCTTGTCCAATTAGGGTTTTTAACCAATCTTGTGCATCCAATAACTTTGTTTGTGTCATTGAATTAATATTTAGGTCATTTTCGTCCTCCCTAGGCATATTCTTGTCCAATTAGGGTTTTTAACCAATCTTGTGCTTCCAATAGGTGTGTTTGTATCATTGGATGATCAATTAGGTCATTTTCGTCCTCCCTAGGCTTATTCTTGTCCAATTAGGGTTTTTAACCAATCTTGTGCATCCAATAGGTGTGTTTGTGTCATTGGATGATCAATTAGGTCATTTTCGTCCTCCCTAGGCTTATTCTTGTCCAATTAAAGTTTTTAACCAATCTTGTGCATCCAATAAGTTTGTTTGTTTCATTGAATTAATATTTAGGTCATTTTCGTCCTCCCTAGGCATATTCTTGTCCAATTAGGGTTTTTAACCAATCTTGTGCATCCAATAGGTGTGTTTGTGTCATTGGATGATCAATTAGGTCATTTTCGTCCTCCCTAGGCTTATTCTTGTCCAATTAGGGTTTTTAACCAATCTTGTGCATCCGATAAGTTTATTTGTGTCATTGAATTAATATTTAGGTCATTTTTGTCCTCCCTAGGCATATTCTTGTCCAATTAGGGTTTTTAACCAATCTTGTGCATCCAATAGGTGTGTTTGTGTCATTGGATGATCAATTAGGTCATTTTCGTCCTCCCTAGGCATATTCTTGTCCAATTAGGGTTTTTAACCAATCTTGTGCATCCAATAGGTGTGTTTGTGTCATTGGATGATCAATTAAGTCATTTTCGTACTCCCTAGGCTTATTCTTGTCCAATTAGGGTTTTTAACCAATCTTGTGCATCCTATAAGTTCATTTGTGTCATTGGATTAACATTTAGGTCATATCCGTCCTCCCTAGGCATATTCTTGTCCAATTAGGGTTTTTAACCTATCTTGTGCATCCAATAGGTGTGTTTGTGTCATTGGATGATCAATTAGGTAATTTTCGTCCTCCCTAGGCTTATTCTTGTCCAATTAGGGTTTTTAACCAATCTTGTGCATCCAATAGGTGTGTTTGTGTCATTGGATGATCAATTAGGTCGTTTTCGTCGTCCCTAGGCTTATTCTTGTCCAATTAGGGTTTTTAACCAATCTTGTGCATCCAATAGGTGTGTTTGTGTCATTGGATGATCAATTAGGTTATTTTCGTCCTTCCTAGGCTTACTCTTGTCCAATTTGGGTTTTTAACCAATGTTGTGCATCCAATAAGTTCATTTGTGTCATTGGATTAACATTTA
Source organism: Cicer pinnatifidum (assembly GCA_037974775.1). Taxonomy (NCBI): domain Eukaryota; kingdom Viridiplantae; phylum Streptophyta; class Magnoliopsida; order Fabales; family Fabaceae; genus Cicer; species Cicer pinnatifidum. The sequence continues at coordinate 23,274 of JBBPBR010000365.1, forward strand.
GGTCATTTTCGTCCTCCCTAGGCATATTCTTGTCCAATTAGGGTTTTTAACCAATCTTGTGCATCCAATAGGTGTGTTTGTGTCATTGGATGATCAATTAGGTCATTTTCGTCCTCCCTAGGCTTATTCTTGTCCAATTAGGGTTTTTAACCAATCTTGTGCATCCAATAACTTTGTTTGTGTCATTGAATTAATATTTAGGTCATTTTCGTCCTCCCTAGGCATATTCTTGTCCAATTAGGGTTTTTAACCAATCCTGTGCATCCAATAGGTGTGTTTGTGTCATTGGATGATCAATTAGGTCATTTTCGCCCTCCCTAGGCATATTCTTGTCCAATTAGGGTTTTTAACCAATCTTGTGCATCCAATAGGTGTGTTTGTGTCATTGGATGTTCAATTAGGTCATTTTCGTCCTCCCTAGGCTTATTCTTGTCCAATTAGGGTTTTTAACCAATCTTGTGCATCCAATAAGTTCATTTGTGTCATTGGATGATCAATTAGGTCATTTTCGTCCTCCCTAGGCTTATTCTTGTCCAACTAGGGTTTTTAACCAATTTTGTGCATCCAATAGGTGTGTTTGTGTCATTGGATGATCAATTAGGTCATTTTCGTCCTCCCTAGGCTTATTCTTGTCCAATTAGGGTTTTTAACCAATCTTGTGCATCCAATAGGTGTGTTTGTGTCATTGGATGATCAATTAGGTTATTTTCGTCCTCCCTAAGCTTATTCTTATCCAATTAGGGTTTTTAACTAATCTTGTGCATCCAATAGGTGTGTTTGTGTCATTGGATGATCAATTAGGTCATTTTCGTCCTCCCTAGGCTTATTCTTGTCCAATTAGGGTTTTTAACCAATCTTGTGCATCCATTAGGTGTGTTTGTGTCATTGGATGATCAATTAGGTCATTTTCGTCCTCCCTAGGCTTATTCTTGTCCAATTAGGGTTTTTAACCAATCTTGTGCATCCAATAAGTTTGTTTATGTCATTGAATTAATATTTAGGTCATTTTCGTCCTCCCTAGGCATATTCTTGTCCAATTAGGGTTTTTAACCAATCTTGTGCATCCAATAGGTGTTTTTGTGTCACTGGATGATGAATTTAGGTCATTTTAGTTCTCCCTAGGCATATTCTTGTCCAATTAGGGTTTTTAACCAATCTTGTGCATCCAATAGGTGTGTTTGTGTCATTGGATGATCAATTAGGTCATTTTCGTCCTCCCTAGGCTTATTCTTGTCCAATTAGGGTTTTTAACCAATCTTGTGCATCCAATAGGTGTGTTTGTGTCATTGGATGAACAATTAGGTCATTTTCGTCCTCCCTAGGCATATTCTTGTCCAACTAGGGTTTTAAACCAATCTTGTGCATCCAATAGGTGTGTTTGTGTCATTGGATGATCAATTAGGTCATTTTCGTCCTCCCTAGGCTTATTCTTGTCCAATTAGGGTTTTTAACCAATCTTGTGCATCCAATAGTTGTGTTTGTGTCATTGGATGATCAATTAGGTCATTTTCGTTCTCCCTAGGCTTATTCTTGTCCAATTAGGGTTTTTAACCAATCTTGTGCATCCAATAGGTGTGTTTGTGTCATTGGATGATCAATTAGGTCATTTTCGTCCTCCCTAGGCTTATTCTTGTCCAATTAGGGTTTTTAACCAATCTTGAGCATCCAATAGGTGTGTTTGTGTCATTGGATGATCAATTAGGTCATTTTCGTCCTCCCTAGGCTTATTCTTGTCCAAATAGGGTTTTTAACCAATCTTGTGCATCCAATAACTTTGTTTGTGTCATTGAATTAATATTTAGGTCATTTTCGTCCTCCCTAGGCATATTCTTGTCCAATTAGGGTTTTTAACCAATCTTGTGCTTCCAATAGGTGTGTTTGTATCATTGGATGATCAATTAGGTCATTTTCGTCCACCCTAGGCTTATTCTTGTCCAATTGGGGTTTTTAACCAACTTGTGCATCCAATAAGTTCATTTGTGTCATTGGATTAACATTTAGGTCATTTTCGTCCTCCCTAGGCATATTTTGTCCTATTAGGGTTTTTAACCAATCTTGAGCATCCAATAGGTGTGTTTGTGTCATTGGATGATCAATTTAGGTCATTTTCGTTCTCCCTAGGCATATTCTTGTCCAATTAGGGTTTTTAACCAATCTTGTGCATCCAATAGGTGTGTTTGTGTCATTGGATGATCAATTAGGTCATTTTCGTCCTCCCTAGGCTTATTCTTGTCCAATTAGGGTTTTTAACCAATCTTGTGCATCCAATAGGTGTGTTTGTGTCATTGGATGATCAATTAGGTCATTTTCGTCCTACCTAGGCTCATTCTTGTCCAATTAGGGTTTTTAACCAATCTTGTGCATCCAATAACTTCATTTGTGTCATTGGATTGACATTTAGGTCATTTTCGTCCTCCCTAGACATATTCTTGTCCAATTAGGGTTTTTAACCAATCTTGTGCATCCAATAGGTGTGTTTGTGTCATTGGATGATATATTAGGTCATTTTCGTCCTCCCTAGGCTTATTCTTGTCCAATTAGGGTTTTTAACCAATCTTGTGCATCCAATAGGTGTGTTTGTGTCATTGGATGATCAATAAGGTCATTTTCGTCCTCCCTAGGCTTATTCTTGTCCAATTAGGGTTTTTAACCAATCTTGTGCATCCAATAACTTTGATTGTGTCATTGAATTAATATTTAGGTCATTTTCGTCCTCCCTAGTCATATTCTTGTCCAATTAGGGTTTTTAACCAAGCTTGTGCATCCAATAGGTGTGTTTGTGTCATTGGATGATCAATTAGGTCATTTTCGTCCTCCCTAGGCTTATTCTTGTCCAATTAGGGTTTTTAACCAATCTTGTGCATCCAATAGGTGTGTTTGTGTCATTGGATGATCAATTAGGTCATTTTCGTCCTCCCTAGGCTTATTCTTGTCCAATTAGGGTTTTTAACCAATCTTGTGCATCCAATAGGTGTGTTTGTGTCATTGGATGATCAATTAGGTCATTTTTGTCCTCCCTAGGCTTATTCTTGTCCAATTAGGGTTTTTAACCAATCTTGTGCATCAAATAAGTTCATTTGTGTCATTGGATGATCAATTAGGTCATTTTCGTCCTCCTTAGGCATATTCTTGTCCAACTAGGGTTTTTAACCAATCTTGTGCATCCAATAGGTGTGTTTGTGTCATTGGATGATCAATTAGGTCATTTTCGTCCTCCCTAGGCTTATTCTTGTCCAATTAGGGTTTTTAACCAATCTTGTGCATCCAATAGGTGTGTTTGTGTCATTGGATGATCAATTAGGTCATTTTCGTCCTCCCTAGGCTTATTCTTGCCCAATTAGGGTTTTTAACCAATCTTGTGCATCCAATAAGTTGAGTTGTGTCATTGGATTAGCATTTAGGTCATTTTCGTCCTCCCTAGGCTTATTCTTGTCCAATTAGGATTTTTAACCAATCTTGTGCATCCCATAAGTTCATTTGTGTCATTGGATTAACATTTAGGTCATTTTTGTCCTCCCTAGGCTTATTCTTGTCCAATTAGGGTTTTTAACCAATCTTGTGCATCCAATAAGTTCATTTGTGTCATTGGATGATCAATTAGGTCATTTTCGTCCTCCCTAGGCATATTCTTGTCCAACTAGGGTTTTTAACCAATCTTGTGCATCCAATAGGTGTGTTTGTGTCATTGGATGATCAATTAGGTCATTTTCGTCCTCCCTAGGCTTATTCTTGTCCAATTAGGGTTTTTAACCAATCTTGTGCATCCAATAGGTGTGTTTGTGTCATTGGATGATCAATTAGGTCATTTTCGTCCTCCCAAGGCTTATTCTTGTCCAATTAGAGTTTTTAACCAATCTTGTGCATCCAATAGGTGTGTTTGTGTCATTGGATGATCAATTAGGTCATTTTCGTCCTCCCTAGGCTTATTCTTGTCCAATTAGGGTTTTTAACCAATCTTGTGCATCCAATAGGTGTGTTTGTGTCATTGGATGATCAATTAGGTCATTTTCGTCCTCCCTAGGCTTATTCTTGTCCAATTAGGGTTTTTAACCAATCTTGTGCATCCAATAGGTGTGTTTGTGTCATTGGATGATCAATTAGGTTATTTTCGCCTCCCTAGGCTTATTCTTGTCCAATTAGGGTTTTTAACCAATCTTGTGCATCCAATAAGTTCATTTGTGTCATTGGATGATCAATTAGGTCATTTTCGTCCTCCCTAGGCATATTCTTGTCCAACTAGGGTTTTAAAACAATCTTGTGCATCCAATAGGTGTGTTTGTGTCATTGGATGATCAATTAGGTCATTTTCGTCCTCCCTAGGCTTATTCTTGTCCAATTAGGGTTTTTAACCAATCTTGTGCATCCAATAGGTGTGTTTGTGTCATTGGATAATCAATTAGGTCATTTTCGTCCTCCCTAGGCTTATTCTTGTCCAATTAGGGTTTTTAACCAATCTTGTGCATCCAATAGGTGTGTTTGTTTCATTGGATGATCAATTAGGTCATTTTCGTCCTCCCTAGGCTTATTCTTGTCCAATTAGGGTTTTCAACCAATCTTGTGCATCCAATAAGTTTGTTTGTGTCATTGAATTAATATTTAGGTCATTTTCGTCCTCCCTAGGCATATTCTTGTCCAATTAGGGTTTTTAACCAATCTTGTGCATCCAATAGGTGTGTTTGTGTCATTGGATGATCAATTAGGTCATTTTCGTCCTCCCTAGGCTTATTCTTGTCCAATTAGGGTTTTTAACCAATCTTGTGCATCCATAGGTGTGTTTGTGTCATTGGATGATCAATTAGGTCATTTTCGTCCTCCCTAGGCTTATTCTTGTCCAATTAGGGTTTTTAACCAATCTTGTGCATCCAATAGGTGTGTTTGTGTCATTGGATGATCAATTAGGTCATTTTCGTCCTCCCTAGGCTTATTCTTGTCCAATTAGGGTTTTTAACCAATCTTGTGCATCCAATAGGTGTGTTTGTGTCATTGGATGATCAATTAGGTCATTTTCGTCCTTTCTATGCTTATTTTTGTCCAATTAGGGTTTTTAAGCAATCTTGTGCATCCAATAAGTTCATTTGTGTCATTGGATGATCAATTAGGTCATTTTCGTCCTCCCTAGGCATATTCTTGTCCAACTAGGGTTTCTAACCAATCTTGTGCTTCCAATAGATGTGTTTGTGTCATTGGATGATCAATTAGGTCATTTTCGTCCTCCCTAGGCTTATTCTTGTCCAATTAGGGTTTTTAACCAATCTTGTGCATCCAATAGGTGTGTTTGTGTCATTGGATGATCAATTAGGTCATTTTCGTCCTCCCTAGGCTTATTCTTGTCCAATTAGGGTTTTTAACCAATCTTGTGCATCCAATAGGTGTGTTTGTGTCATTGGATGATCAATTAGGTCATTTTCGTCCTCCCTAGGCTTATTCTTGTCCAATTAGGGTTTTTAACCAATCTTGTGCATCCAATAAGTTCATTTGTGTCATTGGATGATCAATTAGGTCATTTTCGTCCTTCCTAGGCATATTCTTGATCAACTAGGGTTTTAAACCAATCTTGTGCATCCAATAGGTGTGTTTGTGTCATTGGATGATCAATTAGGTCATTTTCGTCCTCCCTAGGCTTATTCTTGTCCAATTAGGGTTTTTAACCAATCTTGTGCATCCAATAGGTGTGTTTGTGTCATTGGATGATCAATTAGGTCATTTTCGTCCTCCCTAGGCTTATTCTTGTCCAATTAGGGTTTTTAACCAATCTTGTGCATCCAATAGGTGTGTTTGTGTCATTGGATGATCAATTAGGTCATTTTCGTCCTCCCTAGGCTTATTCTTGTCCAATTAGGGTTTTTAACCAATCTTGAGCATCCAATAACTTTGATTGTGTCATTGAATTAATATTTAGGTCATTTTCGTCCTCCCTAGGCATATTCTTGTCCAATTAGGGTTTTTAACCAATCTTGTGCATCCGATAGGTGTGTTTGTGTCATTGGATGATCAATTAGGTCATTTTCATCCTCCCTAGGCTTATTCTTTCCCAATTAGGGTTTTTAACCAATGTTGTGCATCCAATAAGTTCATTTGTGTCATTGGAATAACATTTAGGTCATTTTCGTCCTCCATAGGCATATTCTTGTCCAATTATGGTTTTTAACCATTCTTGTGCTTCCATTAGGTGTGTTTGTGTCATTGGATGATCAATTAGGTCATTTTCGTCCTCCCTAGGCTTATTCTTGTCCTATTAGGATTTTTAACCAATCTTGTGCATCCAATAGGTGTGTTTGTGTCATTGGATGATCAATTAGGTCATTTTTGTCCTCCCTAGGCTTATTCTTGTCCAATTAGGGTTTTTAACCAATCTTGTGCATCCAATAACTTTGATTGTGTCATTAAATTAATATTTAGGTCATTTTCGTCCTCCCTAGGCATATTCTTGTCCAATTAGGGTTTTTAACCAATCTTGTGCATCCAATAGGTGTGTTTGTGTCATTGGATGATCAATTAGGTCATTTTCGTCCACCCTAGGCTTATTCTTGTCCAATTGGGGTTTTTAACCAACTTGTGCATCCAATAAGTTCATTTGTGTCATTGGATTAACATTTAGGTCATTTTCGTCCTCCCTAGGCATATTTTGTCCTATTAGGGTTTTTAACCAATCTTGAGCATCCAATAGGTGTGTTTGTGTCATTGGATGATCAATTTAGGTCATTTTCGTTCTCCCTAGGCATTATCTTGTCCAATTAGGGTTTTTAACCAATCTTGTGCATCCAATAGGTGTGTTTGTGTCATTGGATGATCAATTAGGTCATTTTCGTCCTCCCTAGGCTTATTCTTGTCCAATTAGGGTTTTTAACCAATCTTGTGCATCCAATAGGTGTGTTTGTGTCATTGGATGATCAATTAGGTCATTTTCGTCCTCCCTAGGCTTATTCTTGTCCAATTAGGGTTTTTAACCAATCTTGAGCATCCAATAGGTGTGTTTGTGTCATTGGATGATCAATTAGGTCATTTTCGTCCTCCCTATGCTTATTCTTGTCCAATTAGGGTTTTTAACCAATCTTGTGCATCCAATAGGTGTGTTTGTGTCATTGGATGATCAATTAGGTCATTTTCGTCCTCCCTAGGCTTATTCTTGTCGAATTAGGGTTTTTAACCAATCTTGTGCATCCAATAAGTTTGTTTGTGTCATTGAATTAATATTTAGGTCATTTTCGTCCTCCCTAGGCATCATCTTGTCCAATTATGGTTTTTAACCAATCTTTTGCATCCAATAGGTTTGTTTGTGTCATTGGATGATCAATTAGGTCATTTTCATCCTCCCTAGGCTTATTCTTGTCCAATTAGGGTTTTTAACCAATCTTGTGCATCCAATAACTTTGTTAGTGTCATTCAATTAATATTTAGGTCATTTTCGTCCTCCCTAGGCATATTCTTGTCCAATTAGGGTTTTTAACCAATCTTGTGCATCCAATAGGTGTGTTTGTGTGATTGGATGATCAATTAGGTCATTTTCGTCCTCCCTAAGCTTATTCTTGTCCAATTAGGGTTTTTAACCAATCTTGTGCATCCAATAAGTTCATTTGTGTCATTGGATTAACATTTAGATCATTTTCGTCCTCCCTAGGGATATTCTTGTCCAATTAGGGTTTTTAACCAATCTTGTGCATCCAATAGGTGTGTTTGTGACATTGGATGATCAATTTAGGTCATTTTCGTTCTCCCTAGGCATATTCTTGTCCAATTAGGGTTTTTAACCAATCTGGTGCATCCAATAGGTGTGTTTGTGTCATTGGATGATCAATTAGGTCATTTTCGTCCTCCCTAGGCTTATTCTTGTCCAAATAGGGTTTTTAACCAATCTTGTGCATCCAATAACTTTGTTTGTGTCATTGAATTAATATTTAGGTCATTTTCGTCCTCCCTAGGCATATTCTTGTCCAATTAGGGTTTTTAACCAATCTTGTGCATCCAATAGGTGTGTTTGTGTCATTGGATGATTAATTAGGTCATTTTCGTCCTCCCTAGGCTTATTCTTGTCCAATTAGGGTTTTTAACCAATCTTGTGCATCCAATAAGTTGAATTGTGTCATTGGATTAACATTTAGGTCATTTTCGTCCTCCCTAGGCTTTTTCTTGTCCAATTAGGGTTTTTAACCAATCTTGTGCATTCAATAAGTTCATTAGTGTCATTGGATGATCAATTAGGTCATTTTCGTCCTCCCTAGGCATGTTCTTGTCCAACTAGGGTTTTTAACCAATCTTGTGCATCCAATAGGTGTGTTTGTGTCATTGGATGATCAATTAGGTCATTTTCGTCCTCCCTAGGCTTATTCTTGTCCAATTAGGGTTTTTAACCAATCTTGTGCATCCAATAAGTTGAGTTGTGTCATTGGATGATCAATTAGGTCATTTTCGTCCTCCCTAGGCTTATTCTTGTCCAATTAGGGTTTTTAACCAATCTTGTGCATCCAATAAGTGCATTTGTGTCATTGGATTCACATTTAGGTCATTTTCGTCATCCTTAGGCATATTCTTGTCTAATTAGGGTTTTTAACCAATCTTGTGCATCCAATAGGTGTGTTTATCTCATTGGATGATCAATTAGGTCGCTTTGATCCTCCCTAGGCTTATTCTTGTCCAATTAGGGTTTTTAACCAATCTTGTGCATCCAATAAGTTCATTTGTGTCATTGGATTAACATTTAGGTCATATCCGTCCTCCCTAGGCATATTCTTGTCCAATTAGGGTTTTTAACCAATCTTGTGCATCCAATAGGTGTGTTTGTGTCATTGGATGATCAATTAGGTCATTTTCGTTCTCCCTAGGCTTATTCTTGTCCAATTAGGGTTTTTAACCAATCTTGTGCATCCAATAAGTTCATTTGTGTTATTGGATTAACATTTAGATCATATTCTTCCTCCCTAGGCATATTCTTGTCCAATTAGGGTTTTTAACCAATCTTGTGCATCCAATAGGAGTATTTGTGTCATTGGATGATCAATTAGGTCATTTTCGTCCTTCCTAGGCATATTCTTGTCCAATTAGGGTTTTTAACCAATCTTGTGCATCCAATAGGTGTGTTTATCTCATTGGATGATCAATTAGGTCACTTTGATCCTCCCTAGGCTTATTCTTGTCCAATTATGGTTTTTAACCAATCTTGTGCATCCAATAGGAGTGTTTGTGTCATTGAATGATCAGATTAGGTCATTTTCGTCCTCCCTAGGCATATTCTTGTCCAATTAGGGTTTTTAACCAATCTTGTGCATCCAATAGGTGTGTTTGTGTCAATGGATGATCAATTAGGTCATTTTCGTCCTCCCTAGGCTTATTGTTGTCCAATTAGGGTTTTTAACCAATCTTGTGCATCCAATAGGTGTGTTTGTGTCATTGGATGATCAATTAGGTCATTTTCGTCCTCCCTAGGCTTATTCTTGTCCAATTAGGATTTTTAACCAATCTTGTGCATCCACTAGGTGTGTTTGTGTCATTGGATGATCAATTAGGTCATTTTCGTCCTCCCTAGGCTTATTCTTGTCCAATTAGGGTTTTTAACCAATCTTGTGCATCCAATAGGTGTGTTTGTGTCATTGGATGATCAATTAGGTCATTTTCGTCCTCCCTAGGCTTATTCTTGTCCAATTAGGGTTTTTAACCAATCTTGTGCATCCAAAAGGTGTGTTTGTGTCATTGGATGATCAATTAGGTCATTATCGTCCTCCCTAGACTTATTCTTGTCCAATTAGGGTTTTTAACCAATCTTGTGCATCCAATAGGTGTGTTTGTGTCATTGGATGATCAATTAGGTCATTTTCGTCCTCCCTAGGCTTATTCTTGTCCAATTAGGGTTTTTAACCAATCTTGTGCTACCAATAGGTGTGTTTGTGTCATTGGATGATCAATTAGGTCATTTTCGTCCTCCCTAGGCTTATTCTTGTCCAATTAGGGTTTTTAACCAATCTTGTGCATCCAATAAGTTTGTTTGTGTCATTGAATTAATATTTAGGTCATTTTCGTCCTCCCTAGGCATATTCTTGTCCAATTAGGGTTTTTAACCAATCTTGTGCATCCAATAGGAGTGTTTATCTCATTGGATGATCAATTAGGTCACTTTGATCCTCCCTAGGCTTATTCTTGTCCAATTAGGGTTTTTAACCAATCTTGTGCATCCAATAAGTTCATTTGTGTCATTGGATTAACATTTAGGTCATTTTCGTCCAACCTAGGCATATTCTTGTCCAATTAGGGTTTTTATCCAATCTTGTGCATCCAATAGGTGTGTTTGTGTCATTGGATGATCAATTTAGGTCATTTTCGTCCTCCCTAGGCATATTCTTGTCCAATTAGGGTTTTTAACCAATCTTGTGCATCCAATAGGTGTGTTTGGGTCATTGGATGATCAATTAGGTCATTTTCGTCCTCCCTAGGCTTATTCTTGTTCAATTAGGGTTTTTAACCAATCTTGTGCATCTGATAAGTTTGTTTGTGTCATTGAATTAATATTTAGGTCATTTTCGTCCTCCCTAGGCTGATTCTTTTCCAATTAGGGTTTTTAACCAATCTTTAGCATCTAATAGGTATGTTTGTGTCATTGGATGATCAATTAGGTCATTTTCGTCCTCCCTAGGCTTATTCTTGTCCAATTAGGGTTTTTAACCAATCTTGTGCATCCGATAAGTTTGTTTGTGTCATTGAATTAATATTTAGGTCATTTTCGTCCTCCCTAGGCATATTCTTGTCCAATTAGGGTTTTTAACCAATCTTGTGCATCCAATAGGTGTGTTTGTGTCAATGGATGATCAATTAGGTCATTTTCGTCCTCCCTAAGCTTATTCTTGTCCAATTAGGGTTTTTAACCAATCTTGTGCATCCAATAAGTTCATTAGTGTCATTGGATGATTAATTAGGTCATTTTCGTCCTCCCTAGGGATGTTCTGGTCCAACTATGGTTTTTAACCAATCTTGTGCATCCAATAGGTGTGTTTGTGTCATTGGATGATCAATTAGGTCATTTTCGTCCTCCCTAGGCTTATTCTTGTCCAATTAGGGTTTTTAACCAATCTTGTGCATCCAATAAGTTGAGTTGTGTAATTGGATTAACATTTAGGTCATTTTCATTCTCCCTAGGCTTATTCTTGTCCAATTAGGGTTTTTAACCAATCTTGTGCATCCAATAGGTGTGTTTGTGGCATTGGATGATCAATTAGGTCAATTTCGTCCTCCCTAGGCTTATTCTTGTCCAATTAGGGTTTTTAACCAATCTTGTGCATCCAATAAGTTGAGTGTGTCATTGGATTAACATTTAGGTCATTTTCGTCCTCACTAGGCTTATTCTTGTCCAATTAGGGTTTTTAACCAATCTTGTGCATCCAATAGGTGTGTTTGTGTCATTGGATGATCAATTAGGTCATTTTCGTCCTCCCTAGGCTTATTCTTGTCCAATTAGGGTTTTTAACCAATCTTGTGCATCCAATAGGTGTGTTTGTGTCATTGGATGATCAATTAGGTCATTTTCGTCCTCCCTAGGCTTATTCTTGTCCAATTAGGGTTTTTAACCAATCTTTTGCATCCAATAGGTGTGTTTGTGTCATTGGATGACCAATTAGGTCATTTTCGTCCTCCCAAGGCATATTCTTGTCCAATTAGGGTTTTTAACCAATCTTGTGCATCCCATAGGTGTGTTTGTGGCAATGGATGATCAATTAGGTCATTTTCGTCCTCCCTAGGCTTATTCTTGTCCAATTAGGGTTTTTAACCAATCTTGTGCATCCAATAGGTGTGTTTGTGTCATTGGATGATCAATTAGGTCATTTTCGTCCTCCCTAGGCTTATTCTTGTCCAATTAGGGTTTTTAACCAATCTTGTGCATCCAATAGGTGTGTTTGTGTCATTGGATGATCAATTAGGTCATTTTCGTCCTCCCTAGGCTTATTCTTGTCCAATTAGGGTTTTTAACCAATCTTGTGCATCCAATAGGTGTGTTTGTGTCATTGGATGATCAATTAGGTCATTTTCATCATCCCAAGGCTTATTCTTGTCCAATTAGGGTTTTTAACCAATCTTGTGCATCCAATAACTTTGTTTGTGTCATTGAATTAATATTTAGGTCATTTTCGTCCTCCTTAGGCATATTCTTGTCGAATTAGGGTTTTTAACCAATCTTGTGAATCCAATCGGTGTGTTTCTGTCATTGGATGATCAATTAGGTCATTTTCGTCCTCCCTAGGCTTATTCTTGTCCAATTAGGGTTTTTAACCAATCTTGTGCATCCAATAGGTGTGTTTGTGTCATTGGATGATCAATTAGGTCATTTTCGTCCTCCCTAGGCTTATTCTTGTCCAATTAGGGTTTTTAACCAATCTTGTGCATCCAATAGGTGTGTTTGTGTCATTGGATGATCAATTAGGTCATTTTCGTCCTCCCTAGGCTTATTCTTGTCCAATTAGGGTTTTTAACCAATCTTGTGCATCCAATAGGTGTGTTTGTGGCAGTGGATGATCAATTAGGTCATTTTCGTCCTCCCTAGGCTTATTCTTGTCCAATTAGGGTTTTTAACCAATCTTGTGCATCCAATAGGTGTGTTTGTGTCATTGGATGATCAATTAGGTCATTTTCGTCCTCCCTAGGCTTATTCTTGTCCAATTAGGGTTTTTATCCAATCTTGTGCATCCAATAACTTTGTTTGTGTCATTGAATTAATATTTAGGTCATTTTCGTTCTCCCTTGGCATATTCTTGTCCAATTAGGGTTTTTAACCAATCTTGTGCATCCAATAGGTGTGTTTGTGTCATTGGATGATCAATTAGGTCATTTTCGTCCTCCCTAGGCTTATTCTTGTCCAATTAGGGTTTTTAACCAATCTTGTGCTTCCAATAGGTGTGTTTGTGTCATTGAATGATCAATTAGGTCATTCTCGTCCTCCCTAGGCTTCTTAATGTCCAATTAGGGTTTTTAACCAATCTTGTGCATCCAATGAGTTTGTTTGTGTCACTGAATTAATATTTAGATTATTTTGGTCCTCCCTAGGCATATTCTTGTCCAATTAGGGTTTCTAACCAATCTTGTGCATCCAATAGGTGTGTTTGTGTCATTGGATGATCAATTAGGTCATTTTCGTCCTCCCTATGCATATTCTTGTCCAATTAGGGTTTTTAACCAATCTTGTGCATCCAATAGGTGTGTTTGTGTCATTGGATGATCAATTAGGTCATTTTCGTCCTCCCTAGGCTTATTCTTGTCCAATTAGGGTTTTTAACCAATCTTGTGCATCTAATAGGTGTGTTTGTGTCATTGGATGATCAATTAGGTCATTTTCGTCCTTCCTAGGCATATTCTTGTCCAATTAGGGTTTTTAACCAGTCTTTTGCATCCAATAGGTGTGTTTGTGTCATTGGATGATCAATTAGGTCATTTTCGTCCTCCGAAGGCTTATTCTTGTCCAATTAGGGTTTTTAACCAATCTTGTGCATCCAATAAGTTCGTTTGTGTCATTCGATTAACATTTAGGTCATTTTCGTCCTCCCTAGGCATATTCTTGTCCAATTAGGGTTTTTAACCAATCTTGTTCATCCAATAGGTGTGTTTGTGTCATTGGATGATCAATTAGGTCATTTTCGTCCTCCCTAGGCTTATTCTTGTCCAATTAGGGTTTTTAACCAATCTTGTGCATCCAATAAGTTTGTTTATGTCATTGAATTAATATTTAGGTCATTTTCGTCCTCCCTAGGCATATTCTTGTCCAATTAGGGTTTTTAACCAATCTTGTGCATCGAATAGGTGTGTTTGTGTCATTGGATGATCAATTAGGTCATTTTCGTCCTCCCTAGGCTTATTCTTGTCCAATTAGGGTTTTTAACCAATCTTGTGCATCCAATAAGTTTGTTTATGTCATTGAATTAATATTTAGGTCATTTTCGTCCTCCGTAGGCATATTCTTGTCCAATTAGGGTTTTTAACCAATCTTGTGCATCCGATAGGTGTGTTTGTGTCATTGGATGATCAATTAGGTCGTTTTCGTCCTCCCTAGGCATATTCTTGTCCAATTAGGGTTATTAACCAATCTTGTGCATCCAATAGGTGTGTTTGTGTCATTGGATGATCAATTAGGTCATTTTCGTCCTCCCTAGGCTTATTCTTGTTCAATTAGGGTTTTTAACCAATCTTGTGCGTCCAATAAGTTCATTTGTGTCATTGGATTAACAATTAGGTCATTTTTGTCCTCCCTAAGCATATTCTTGTCCAATTAGGGTTTTTAACCAATCTTGTGCATCCAATAGGTGTGTTTGTGTCATTGGATGATCAATTAGGTCATTGTCGTCCTCCCTACGCTTATTCTTGTCCAATTAGGGTTTTTAACCAATCTTGTGTATCCAATAAGTTTGTTTGTTTCATTGAATTAATATTTAGGTCATTTTCGTCCTCCCTAGGCATATTCTTGTCCAATTAGGGTTTTTAACCAATCTTGTGCATCCAATAGGTGTGTTTGTGTCATTGGATGATCAATTAGGTCATTTTCGTCCTCCCTAGGCTTATTCTTGTCCAATTAGGGTTTTTAACCAATCTTGTGCATCCAATAGGTGTGTTTGTGTCATTGGAAGATCAATTAGGTCATTTTCGTCTTCCCTAGGCTTATTCTTGTCCAATTAGGGTTTTTAACCAATCTTGTGCATCCAATAAGTTCATTTGTGTCATTGGATGATCAATTAGGTCATTTTCGTCCTCCCTAGGCTTATTCTTGTCCAATTAGGGTTTTTAACCAATCTTGTGCATCCAATAGGTGTGTTTGTGTCATTGGATGATCAATTAGGTCATTTTCGTCCTCCCTAGGCTTATTCTTGTCCAATTAGGGTTTTTAACCAATCTTGTGCATCCAATAAGTTTGTTTATGTCATTGAATTAATATTTAGGTCATTTTCGTCCTCCGTAGGCATATTCTCGTCCAATTAGGGTTTTTAACCAATCTTGTGCATCCAATAGGTGTGTTTGTGTCATTGGATGATCAGTTAGGTCATTTTCGTCCTCCCTAGGCATATTCTTGTCCAATTAGGGTTTTTAACCAATTTTGTGCATCCAATAGGTGTGTTTGTGGCAATGGATGATCAATTAGGTCATTTTCGTCCTCCCTAGGCTTATTCTTGTCCAATTAGAGTTTTTAACCAATCTTGTGCATCCAATAGGTGTGTTTGTGTCATTGGATGATCAATTAGGTCATTTTCTTCCTCCCTAGGCTTATTCTTGTCCAATAAGAGTTTTTAACCAATCTTGTGCATCCAATTACTTTGTTTGTGTCATTGAATTAATATTTAGGTCATTTTCGTCCTTCCTAGGCATACTCTTGTCCAATTATGGTTTTTAACCAATCTTGTGCATCCAATAGGTGTGTTTGTGGCAACGGATGATCAATTATGTCAATTTGGTCCTCCCTAGGCATATTCTTTTCCAATTAGGGTTTTTAACCAATCTTGTGCATCCAATAGGTGTGTTTGTGTCATTGGATGATCAATTAGGTCATTTTCGTCCTCCCTAGGCTTATTCTTGTCCAATTAGGGTTTTTAACCAATCTTGTGCATCCAATAAGTTTGTTTGTGTCATTGAATTAATATTTAGGTCATTTTCGTCCTCCCTAGGCATCATCTTGTCCAATTAGGGTTTTTAACCAATCTTTTGCATCCAATAGGTGTGTTTGTGTCATTGGATGATCAATTAGGTCATTTTCTTCCTCCCTAGGCTTATTCTTGTCCAATTAGGGTTTTTAACCAATCTTGTGCATCCAATAACTTTGTTAGTGTCATTCAATTATTATTTAGGTCATTTTCGTCCTCCCTAGGCATATTCTTGTCCAATTAGGGTTTTTAACCAATCTTGTGCATCCAATAGGTGTGTTTGTGTGATTGGATGATGAATTAGGTCATTTTCGTCCTCCCTAAGCTTATTCTTGTCCAATTAGGGTTTTTAACCAATCTTGTGCATCCAATAAGTTCATTTGTGTCATTGGATTAACATTTAGATCATTTTCGTCCTCCCTAGGGATATTCTTGTCCAACTAGGGTTTTTAACCAATCTTGTGCATCCAATAGGTGTGTTTGTGACATTGGATGATCAATTTAGGTCATTTTAGTTCTCCCTTGGCATATTCTTGTCCAATTAGGGTTTTTAACCAATCTTGTGCATCCAATAGGTGTGTTTGTGTCATTGGATGATCAATTAGGTCATATTCGTCCTCCGTAGGCTTATTCTTGTCCAATTAGGGTTTTTAAC